>JASKDV010198058.1:0-11078 GCA_032466395.1 Aegires albopunctatus
TCTCTCTCTCTCTCTCTCTCTCTCTCTCTCTCTCTCTCTCTCTCTCTCTCTCTCTCTCTCACTCTCTCTCTTTCTCCCACCTTCCTTATTTTGGGCTCCACGTTCAGCAATCGTCTGATACACAACAAAATAAAGCTAGAACTAATACTGATATAAATATTTTTCTTTCTAAATTAAGAACATTGAAGCCTTTTCAACCCAAATAATAATATCGCTTGTAAAATTAGCGAAAAGTAGGCTTAAACACTATAAATAACTTGGGGACTTTCATAACATGAGAGCCAATCATCGATAGACTTATTTATACTTATAGTTATAGCCATAAATTTTTCGGGGTTTCGCAAACGACTAAAAAATTTGAAGATGGCGGCAGAAGGCCGATAAGTGGGTTTGATAACGACACAAACATTTCAAACAAACGTCAAAAACATACTTAGCGACCGAATGAGATGACAAATCACATCATTGTAACGCATTGAGCGGATAACTAAGGCACACATAAAGTTTCAAGTCCATTGGAGCAGCAGCTGCGGCGCGAGAGCGCATACAGAAAAAAGCATATTTTCTTTTAATATAGATAAACGAAACACCCAAGTTTGTCATCAGCCAATGTTAATCGTAAATTAATTTAATTCGATTCCTTGGGATATGATGATGACTTTGAATTATCCGAGTTTGAAATACTATGAATTATTAGGGCAAGTGTAACCAAGTTAGTCTTCGATCGATATTGCTACACCTAGGCCACCTGGCTGGCAGAATTTTGACATATTTGTTGCAAGGCTTTGCGTTTTATTGATTACTTTACTATATATAACTCAATATAAATAGCAAGTCAACCTTTTATTACTATGATTAGGGCCTCAATCTGGGATGGAATAACAGTTCATGGATGGTGTGAAAATATAAATAATGACCTCGAATTATCCAAATCAGACCAGAAATAGTTTGATTTAACCAAGATTTTTTTTAAGAAAGCCAAAGAGGAAAAATAAAACCAACTAGACTGAGGTTTTTCTGAATAATGCAAGTTCGAATTATGTGGACTCCACTGTAATCAAATGACTTTGGGGTCAAGTATTACATCTAATGTTGATTTGATTCTTTACTGGTTGCATGTTTTTCACGGATTTGAAACAAATCATAATTATTGAACTTCCAAAGATATAAAGATCCCCCTTTTAGTTTTTGTACTAAATTGCGATGCAAAGCTGGAATATTTAATTTTACTCTTAAATATAAATTTACAATTAAACTTCTTTGGTATGTATATATAAATATCAATATCATTATGTATCATATTCGATGTTGAATTGATTCCCTTTTCTGATTATCTGAATATTGGTAGCAGATGTTTTTCACCAATTTGAAAAAACAACCCCTTTTTAACAAATTCAATTAACATCCATTCGATCCTTTCTTTTTAAATGCCATTCTTTTGCATTTTTGTTTTCATACCTTTGTGAGAATCAAATTTCCTGTTTATATTTAATGTTTTCCAATCAAATTGAAAATAATTATAACTACGGCATTTTATTTAAACTATATAGAAGATTGAGTCCTTTTCTGTGTTATTCTGCTTTTAATTATATGTATTGACTTGATTAATTAAATGTGCAGAATGTCTGATAAAAAAAGTACACACTTTAAAAAGTGAAAAACTTGGAGAGGACTCAACATAAATTAGCATGATTAGTACCACTCAGAGAAAGTTTAATTCAATGAAGTTTTGTCTGATAACAACGCAAAACATTCTAGTTAAATTAATTTGCGACCACATAGAAAACCATTAAAATACTGCTCTTATTTTAAACGAATACCAATTTAAAACGTAAATTTCTGAAAACTTTCAACATTCTTAAACGCTGTTTAGAAATGTCCTCAAAAAGGGGTGTATTGCAATGAAAATCAATATTCATTGGTAGGATATAATCTCAATTTGATCTTTACTGAAGTTATGCTTGAAATGGTCGACATTTCACTTAAAGTTAAAGTAAAGCAAATATGCAAGATGTTATGTGTGCAGTGTAAAACAAAAAATGAGTACTCCTGCTATTTTTCATGTTGCTCATAGCCATTTGGAGATATTATATTACATGTTTTTTCTTTACTTAATAAAACTTCAGAAAATTTCCTTTCATTTGACACCTTGATTTTCTGACTCTCCTCATCCATTGCTGAGACATCATACATGTAATTTGAATTGAAAGTAATGAAAGTGTGTACTTTGTTTATCAGACACCCTATTAAATGTTTTATCGTTCAGTGACTTTAGTCTTAGACTTATTGTACTTTATTTCACATTGTTGATATTGTTATTGTAACAAGTAACATAAATGCTATGAATTCACTAAAGAAGAAAAATAAACTCATCTTGAAATAACAATGAGAATAACCATTATTTTTGTTGCATTTATTCACATCTCTTAAACCAAACCTAATAATGTAGGCCAATAACACAAAAACCTGTTGTTCACATGCACACACATACCCACAAGTTCACACCTTTCCTGCTCATCGAGACAATATCGACCTACACTTCAAGCACTAGAAAGGGCTGTTGTTGATTGTTTCCCAATCAAGCACATCTCGTCCTATCTCTCTCTCTCTTTATTATGCTGTGTCATTAATTGGAGTGTGCTTGAGGCCGAGGAGACCGTGTTTATAGACCATATAGCAAAAAAATCGGTCTGAGTAAGTAAGCATGCTTGAGGCCGGCGCGCTTATAGGCGAAATCTACTGTACTTAATACTTATGTCAATCTATTATCCTCCTTTCAATCTTGGTTTGGGTTCCTCTGCATTACATACTGATAAGTAAGTTAGTATCCTTCTACCGATTCTCCTCTTCCAAAGCCTTTTAATAATGAATCATAATCACTTAAAGATTGGATTTGAACAATTTTACCGTTTTCTTTCTCCATATCCATTTGTTTTTTAAGTCAGTATAACAATTATTCATTATGTTAATTATGCTGAATCTACAAGTGTAAGACTGATAAGCAATGTTATTCATCCACAGAATTAACACAAAAACTTGTTGAAAAAGGAAAAAAAAAAGCAAACTATTGTTCTTCAAGGGTAGAAATATCAATTTAATATGAATGACAACAATGATCTTCCAAGCAAATCTTAAAACTTCACCAAGAATGCATGAGCATTTAACACATTCACAATCTAGATCAAAATCAATTAACAAAGAAACAAAACAATATCAAATGAAAAACAACTTGTTTTGTTTGCTTAATCATTTTGACAAGTACTAGACCACTGCAATGCAACCAAAATTAATAATGATTATAAATTCAATCATTTATATTGCAGGTGATATTGAGTAGTGCTGTAATGAATATAAGAGAGAGGAAGCAATGGCACTACAGTGAAACCCTGATGAACCTCCTCCCTTTTTATTGCCAGCTTGTAGCATGGCATAAAAATTCCACTATGGAAATTCTGCCTTTGCCTCGATATACCACCTTCTGCCATCCACTAACCTATGGCACAAACATTCTTTGACAAAGTCAATAAAATAAGCCTAACATACTACCAATGCAGGCGGCAATTTAAAAAAGACAAATAATGATTTAAAAAGCAGGCCAGTGTCGTAAGCCTCGTGATGTCATGACATTCACTGAGAATGTATGTGTCATAAGTGGCAATTGCATGGCATAGCCTTAGAATAGTCAAGTGGGAAATATTTTGTCAATACTATGGCAGTCTTTACATCATCTGCTGGTGCACCATTCATGTGCAAATGTGTTGTAGTGTGCATCTATTTGTGTTTGAGTCTGTGGATATATTAAGTTAAAGCAGAGAAAAGTCTACATAGTTTTGTCACTGTTATGGCAATGTGAATAGATCTAACTACAATATCGTTTCCCCAGTTTGAAGCCAAATTCACCATACTGCCAATTTTTTTGCTGGAACAAATGCTGATGGTATATCAAGGTTTCACCGTACTCAATACCACCCACGATATGCAGTCAGTCATAAATCATCAAATAAGTTGTTCTGTTATCCTACCATATGATATATTGAGACCATGTTTGTCACAAACAGTTTAAAATACAAACTAAGTTATGATGTTTGGCTCCATAAACATATGACATGATGAAATAAAAAATTTTTTAGCTACTACTTTAACTAAAAATAATTCATAAACTATTCTTGTTACTATTGTAATTGCTGAACTGCGCTAATCTTTTTTATCTTTACTTTCCTCTTTGAAATGCAAGAAAACTAAGCTTAGTAGAAATACGCCAATCATCATAGAAAAGGCACTGGCATAATAAGGGAAGGCTGAAGGAATGAAACGCTCATATTGTGTATGCTCCAAAGGACGAACTGAAACTTGAGTGGCACTATATAGCCTTGTGTACCCAATGCGATTATAATCAACCTTGAATTGGTATACTCCATACACATCAGGCAGCTTGAACACAGTGCTGAAAACACCACCTAAGAATAAACAGAGAAACACATTCATAACCTGATATTGAATAACAGAGAAATCTAGCTGTACACATCAGATCTCCACTCATCCATAATCTAATGAACTATTCGATCTGAGTCCACACATGGCCAAATCAGAACATTGGCCCTCCCTTTCAAAATTTAGTGCCAACCTATCTAGTTTGCAAATCCAGATATGAGAAGGGCATCCAAAAAGACAAAATCTGGATGTCGATATAAGTCAGTTTAAGTCCAATCTAGGTAGATATATCAGGGCCCAGTGGAAATTTGCAACCTTTTAGCAATTGTGTACTCTTTTCATGCAAATTTGTACTACTCTTTGCAATTTTTGCCATTCTAGAAATTGTTTTACAAATCATCTCTAGTGATTTTAGTACTAACCAGGCAGGAAAATGTGCAATATAATTATAACATATTTAGGATAAAATAGGCTTTGATAGGTAAATGATATAAAATAGATTTTGGTATACAAGATATCAATATAAGTGGGCTGTACTGTATGTCAATTTTCGGGCATTGAGGAAGATCTTAATATACTCACGTTTAGCATTCAATGTTGTCCTCACAAATGGATCAATACGGATAAATTCCAGTTGGACATCTGTGGCTCCAAACGATATCCACTTTCCTTCAACAAGCTCCTCAATCACGATTGAATATTCCTGGTTAAATAAAAAGAACAGGTCATTATTTCCTTTGTCTTTTTGGCATCTGCAAAATTTGAAATTACCCCAATAACTGTATAGGATATGTTATGATGTTATTGCCTTAATATCCCCAAAATAAGAGCATAAACATCTAGCACTTTTCTCAGGACTCTAATATTTAATTCCTGCAGATTATACAGCAACAGACTAATGTGTATATATCACAGAAATTTCAACACTTTGCATTTTGATCAGGCCTTAAGTTATTTGTAGAATAATTGCCAGAAAATCTAGAACAGTAAGTGACAAAACTGCAATAATTGATTTGCGTAAAAGCTTTTGTAGGCAACAGCAATAACCTAGTCAGATGTTTTAACTTTTAGATGTGTTAAGATAGTAAATCTTAGTTACAATCTGTTCCATCTAGCCATTTCCATTTGAATTCAATTTTAACATCCTCATTCTTAAACTTAAAGTAGTGTATAGCCCAAGATTAGCATATGGAGCAACAAATTCATGAAGCATGATGTCAGTCAGGAATAAGGATAAGATTCTCCATGAGATAGCTAGATTACAAGTTCTAGATCTAGATTCATCTAATTCATCATACAAACCATTCTCTATTTTATTTTTTTTATTTTTTTGCAACAAAAGCAAGTCAAAACATACACCCAAGGACTTTGTCAGATGTGAGAGTGAATCAATTCCAGCAGGAAAGGTTCCCTACATATTTCATCCAGCTAAATTTTTGCTCTTTTCCGCTATCAGAATTTTTTCCTAGAGTCAAACTTGCTAGAATTCCCGGCAATGTCCGGAAACCTACAGGGCTGTTTTATTGATGGGGTTTTGAAATTCTATCAGAGCGTTGTTTGTGCCAGCGTTTGAATGATGGGAGTTTGAAATTTAATGTATTTTTTAAATGTCATTAAAAAGACAATTGAAAGAGCAAAAGAGATGCAAAAGATAAGATAAAGCCTACAGTTTTATGAATGTAGAAAATAGTAGAGTGACTGCCATCCATTTGCTAGCTGTGTGTTGAAGGAAGTGGAAGGAAGAGACAAATCACATCATGGGAATGGGATGAAGAAAGCTTCCAGCCAAACAACGTGAAGCAATGGAATTAAGAAATTAAAAAATTACATGAATTTCTATTTTCTATTGTTTTTTTTCCTTACCACATCCTGCATAATAGTGTATGCTTGGGGAGGCACCTTTTCTCCTTTTAGTCTATGAACAACTTCTCCAACCCTTAGGACACCTCTTGTCTTGAAAGCCCAAAGAGCAAGGTTCAGAGCAAGATCTTGGTTACCAGATTTATCAAATCTAATAAAAACAAGAAAGAAAAAATTAAGAAAGAAAAACATTGCTTGACCCAGATAGTAAATGTCTATGAAAGAAATTAAGTTGGAAGACAACCGCAAATCACTGCAAAAACCTATACTACTGTCTATCTGCATATATGGCGATCACATTTGGGCGAGAAATGAGTGTTTGAATGACAAGTTATGAAGAAACAATGTGGGTGGTATTGAGTAGTGCCGTAACTTATGTAACAGAAAGATGTAGTTACAGCACTACTCCATCCACAATAACACTGATGAATGTATTCTCAACCAAACATTTTCCTGATTAGCCAGACACCCTTAGCATTTAGAGAATAAATTATGTAGGAAAACTCTGTTCCCTGAGATAAGTTCTGATTAGCGGGGTTTCCAAATTACAGAGTTCGCACTGTATATGGGCAATTCCACCTGGTTCGTTGACAAAATTACAAATGACATAAAAATCCTTGAATAAAAGCAATTTGAATGTCAATAATAACAAAACTTGCTGTGTTCATTGAATTTAACTAGTAGAAGCTTGGATAGGCATGCCTAGGCCAACAAAAATCAATTTGAAGGTAAGAAAAGTACTTTGGGAGTGAAAAAATACCTGATTTTTCACAATGAAAATCTTACATCTAACTAGTGGTATAGATCTAAGCAAAAATACTCTCTACTTTTCAATAATTACAGTTAATCTGACTCACGTTAGGTTAAATTTAAGGTTAATCTATCTTGTAAAAATCAAATTTATTGTCAAGGTTTAATAATACCTACATTACATAACCCTCAAAAATCGGTCTTAATCGTTACTCGTTTTGTCCAGGGTTTTTTTCTCATAAAATTGTTCCGTGAATTTCTATCAAACGAGAGAAAGAAAATCGTGGATTTTGTGTTGCGATTATATCATTAACATTACTTCTGTCGACTACGGTGTGAAATGCAGTTTCATTGACTGGTGAGGAAGTTATTGCATTTATAGCATCGATGGCTTTATTTTTGTCCGCTTGAAACGATTAAGATCCGACCGTGTAGTTTCATTTTCTAAAGTGCAATGGCGGAATTAAGCCTCGTTCTCGAAAGGCACCGTTGTACACGAGAGTTGCGGCAGCAGGAGTTTTCATTCAAGATGGCGGCCTCCACAGAGCTTGAGTCTTTTTGTTTTTGTCAGCGGGAAATCTAATTGTTACGTTTAAGACGAGACACAATTTTCTCGTTTTTCTTGATTAATTGCAATTTCTTATTGATAACTTGGGTGGTTATGAATTTGATAGTAAGAAATGAAATAAAAAATGTGATAGTCTATGCACTGGTCATTCACTAATTAGATTTATCATGCTAGAAATAAACTGACATTGATATGCATATGTCCTGGTTACGATTTAGACATTAGATCTAGAAATATCTACTTTTACTTCACCCTAGCAAATTAACAGTATTATATATAATATTGAAGAATCAAATAAGTTATGAAATATTAAATTAGGTCTTTAAAATTATATAAATCTGCTTGATAGAGAGAGATCAATATTGCCCATCTTAAACATAACACAGATGACAGGACAAAATATGTCCTGTTACATTTAAGACCAACATGGCATTTTTATTTCAGGTTTCAGTGAATACTAAAGCTTAATTCTAGTAAACTATTTCAAAAACAGGGGAAAATGTGTTGTATACTGTTTTTAAACACATAAAAATATTAAATAAATTTTATTTGACAAAAAAATAGGTAAATCTAAGTCCTGCTACCATTATTTAAGATGTGATTTGAGATTTTCTCTATGATACCAAACTATGATCAAATAAGATAAGATTTAATTTGTCAAAGTGTTTGAATCATTTTAATTCTTTTATTTGATAACCCTTAAGAAGAAAGTATTTGTTTTTAAGTATGCAGTTTGATTTTAGATTTAGTTGTGGTCTTTATGAAGTACTTTTTTTGTCCTGTAACAATTAAGATTTTCCTTTGAAGCTTTGTTCTAGTGTATGAGTTTATGAATTATTTCATTTCTTTGGATGAGACATTTTGGTGGATAAATTTAAGAAAATAATCAAAACACAATTATTTTGTTTGCATTTAGCCAGTTTTATGCTGGTCTTTTTTGTCCTGTTATGATTAAGACTGTGGCAATGTTTTAAAGTCATGGTCAATATCAACCAAATGGTGGTACTTGGAGATCTGGCATTCAAGGTAAGAAACTTGGATGTTTGAAGTACAACATAATCAATTTTCAAGTTATTTGGTGAAATTATACTTTTATAGGTCCTGAAAGAAAGATTGAATTGATTGATATTAAGGGCTTTGACTTTGAATGGTCAGTTTATTAAATTTAGCTCAAGCGTCAGAAATCTTGGTATTTATTTCTAAAGATAAAACGTTATCTTTTAAATGTCATTTTAGTAAAGTCAGTCAGATTTGTTTCTAAGCAGAGGAAATTGTCCAGTATAAGATCCCTAATCTATAAAAATGCAGCACAGAAAATTGCTTCAGCTTTTGTTCTTTCAAGGCTAGACTACTGTAACTCCCTAATTTATGGTCTCCCACTTCAACAAATTATAATAAACTCCAGCGTATCCAAAATCATACAGCTAGAATTATTTCCCAATCAAAAAAGCGAAACCATATAACTCCAATCCTAAAAGATCTCCACTGGTTGCCCATTCTAGCTCGATGTTGAATATAAAGCGGCAGTTATAGCCTATCTCTTTCTATAATATTGGACCCTCCTATCTGAATACCATTATCGCCCCTTACAACCCGACCCGTGTTTTGAGACCCTCAAACCATCTCTTGGCCAAAAATTCAACTTTCTTTTAAAAACATTTGGAAAGAGATCCTTCACATATTTTGGACCACACGTTTGGAACAACCTTAATTAAAATTTCGATCTTAGGCAGCTCAACAATATTAACACTTTCAAAAACCATCTAAAAACGTTTCTTTCCATAAAATACTAAGAATCCTAACTGTCCCTTTGTTATATACCCCCATTTTATTTCTAACAACACGCTTTTTTAGAATAAACTTTCTACTTCTTGCCAGTATAAGTTCACTTTTAATGTAGGTGCAATATCACTATTCCATCATGTCCTTTTACAATATTTTTTTTCCCTCTACATTTCATGAAAATTGTCTTCTAGAAATTCTTACTTTTTATGCTCTTTTCTTATATTTTGATGTACAATTATATCCATATAAATCCTATAATTACTACGTTGTTAAAATATCTAGGCCTATTATTTCATTTTAAATATATATATATATATATGCTCATTTTTTATTTTATTTCGATGTAAAATTCTACCCATGTTGATTCTATGCACCATGCATTTTTAAATTCTATATTATTCTTAATTTTACTCCTTGTCAAAGCTCTTAGAGCTATTTTGTATAAAATAAAGCGCTATATAAATGTTCTCATTATTATTCTTACATAATATTATAATATACATGAAAACTAGACCTCAATGTAAGATTTTGTCATCGAACCAGGTGTAATTGCCCATGCATAATAAATGTGACAAGGGTTATGGCTATGGCTGAGCCAACACCCTCTATAAATGAATAGAAGGATACAGGGCTGAGCACTAGGTCTAACGATGATGACATACACTTTGACCAATGATTCTAGATCTAATCTAGATCTAGCTTCTTCTAGATCTAGCTTCTTCTAGATCTAGAATCTCTACTATCCAGATGATTCTTTAATCTGGACAAAAAGTCGGCAACAGAAGCGTCCAGATTTTTTGGAGGCTTGACTGTATTAAAATGTACTTTATATATGTACACACTCCACTTTAACTTTTAATATAATGTGTAATAATGTGTTTATTAAGTGAGTATGAGTATCTATTGCTTTGATATTGTCCATGAATGACAAAATTTACACACCAATGTACAACCGCTCATGACAGTGCTTGTCAACAGTATTATAATGTCTTATTTCCCTATGGAGACGAGAACAACCTTCTTATTATTCTTTGATTTCTGCTAAATTGGCACACCAACAATCGCACAAAACATGTATCATACAATGGTTCCAGTCAGGACTTATGTGTTAGCAAAGCAAGCTTCTCACTAAGCCAAGCCTCTGAAGTTACTTTATCCTTTCAGCGGAGAATACCCTTTTGCCTTACCTTCCAGAAGACCGCTTTTCATCCATATTGAAACTGAAATGAAACGACCGATGGAGAATGATCTATATTACAAGCATTACTACATCTATAACAAAACAAGGGAGTATGTATGGATCTCTCGATATTATTGTTTGAGCTCTTTTTGTCTGTCGTGTTTGTGTACTGCTGCAATAGACAGGAAGTCGTAATATAAAAAAGTAGTTTGTTCATGTGACATTACCAATCGACGAATCAAAATGCAAGCTCGTTGCAAAAAGTGGAGTCGCGCGAAAAGGACTGACTATGTACACGAGACAAAACTGAAGATTGGTGCAACGGTCAGTCGGTCAGCTGTATAATAAATTTAGATGCTGATCCTAGGTGTTGAGGTTGTTGTAGTTGTGTAATAAAAATGAAATCATGTCCCTTATTTAAGGGAGCAGCAATCATCTCTCTCTCTCTCTCTCTCTCTCTCTCTCTCTCTCTCTCTCTCTCTCTCTCTCTCTCTCTCTCTCTCT
>JASKDV010198069.1:0-11078 GCA_032466395.1 Aegires albopunctatus
TCTCTCTCTCTCTCTCTCTCTCTCTCTCTCTCTCTCTCTCCCTCTCTCTCTCGCTCACTCACGTCCCTTGCCCTTTGGCCTCAGGAATCTCTTATTTAAAAAGAAACCCCAACACAACACCCACCCTAGTCGACTTGTTATAATACGATTCATAAAACCATCCCTCCCGTTGGGTTTTGTGCCTTGACGCCACTGAATGGAGAAGATTACGTTGATGCTAACGTCATGACAACAGAAAATAACTTACTCCGATTACTTGGCATCTCACGGACAGGGGAGCTAATCAATAAGGGTGCGCAATTTCAAGAAAAATCACTACTGAAGCCATATAATAACGACGTAGTTATTTTGATATTTCCACATGCCACCCCCATCTTCTGTTACGAACGCGCCAAGCGAAGTGCTGTAATTGCCTTTGTTCAATGTTACACTTTTTTCGTTTTTCTGCCACCCTCAACCTAGTGAAGATTCTGTAGAATTTAGAATTCTGTAGAATATGCTTCTTTTAACAGGAGGAATTGGATTTCAAATTTTTGCCAGGGTGGCGGCAGGAATGGCCCGCTCTTATCGATTTTCAACCACCGACGGTTCTTTTACATGCTCATGGGACCTCCAAGTTTATCGTCCGTCTCCGATTGGACTAGGCATTTATATCCTACCTACCACAGGATAGGGGTACAGAAGAAAAATCTGCACCCATTGGGATTCGAACTCGAGTCGAGTGTGAACCCACGACCATTTTGACTTCGCTACACTTCGTAGGCCAGCGCCGCAACCTGCTGAGCTATCCGCGCCCCCAGTACAATACAATACAGTTTGGTATGATGCTGGAATTCATTTGAAGCTGGTAATATAGATCTATAGTACTGACGTGTCCCTCGTTATATTATTATCTTGCATCTTTATCAATGTCATGACTCACTATGACGCGAATTCTGTCAACACGATGGATATTTACCATCTACACTTCGACATGGTCTTATTTCCAAAGCTACGGTACGACATGTCACAAGATAATGGCGTCGTGGTGCAGTGGTTAGCGAGGTCGGCTTTCAATCGAGAGGCTTCGAGTTTGATTACCGATGGTGCTTGGAGCTTTTGTGAGTCCTTGAGAAAGTCTCCTTATAGTAATTATCCAAATTCTCCTCAACGCACTCAGGTGTAAAAAGAGTACCGAGTACCCGGAGCATAGGCAGTGAAAGATCTTGACAATAGGCTAGCTAGTAAACGTTGGTAATCGTCTGCTCTGTTGTACGCTCCCCAGGGAGTTGAGATGGTACTTGTGTATGCTCCCCAGAGAGTTGAGAAGGTACTTGTGTCATATAGCCTGCTGGGAGGAGGGGAATAATTATTGATGATACGTCTGTGAGTCTGCAATGAGCGGAGATACGGATCATACACTTATCTTTTGATTTATCTTTACAACAGGGGTAGCGGATAGCTCAGTGGTTAAGGCGCTCGCCTTCCAAGCCGTGCGGGCTTGAATTTGAAATCCAAATTTTTTCGGGTTTCTTTCTGCCCCCTATCCTTAAGTTGCTAGTGTAGAGAGTCCTATTGGAGACGGACTATACAATTGGAGGATTCATATGTATAATATACGCATGTAAAAGAACCCTTGGCTGTTTACAAGGCAGTCTATGAAAACCCTGAGATCACCAAACAAGTGGAAATGGGTAAAATTCAATACAACAACCATTGGCTGTTTTCAAGGCACTATAGGAAAACCCTGATATCACCAAAGTAGTGGACATGGGTACAATTCAATACAACAACCATTGGCTGTTTTCAAGGCAGTCTAGGAAAACCCCTGATATCACCAAAGTAGTGGACATGGGTAAATTCAATACAACAACTCGTATTAACAAGGAAGGATTAATATGACGGTTTTTTCTGATTACATTGCCATGAACTATTTGATAATGAGAAATTCTGAATGTCAAGAAACGAGATACAATCACTTGTGGTAATGGCAATGACACGAAGAAACGAGATGATGAAGAGAGAACCTACGTGTCTTGTCAAGTCAAATGGAAGAAAATTGGGCGAAAATTATCGTCGAGATGATTCTCTGGCATTTATTGACTTTTCTCCTCACTCCCATCATATACATGTGATAATATCATTATGTCTGATTATGTGCTGGGTAAGCAATTTTTGTATCGGTTACATCTCCATTCACTCCAGCTCAAATTATTCTCATCTTGAGACTAGCAAGCTTCATTACGTCACGTGGTCGTGTTTTCTCCGCATTCCAGTGTTCTAATTCTAATACTGTTTGTGGTCATTCTTTACAACAATCCACTCTAAGAATTTTTCTATTACCTAAAATGTTTTTTTTTTTAAATAGATTTTTAGTTTAGCATTTTACGTATTTTCTTTACCCAATCCTACCACGTCTGTAAATCTAGTTTCTTTGTGGATGAATTATTGTTGTTGTTGCTGTTTAAAAAATTGAAACATTTTCGACGTGAACTATGCTGAAATGTGCGCGCCTGTACAAAGACATTTTTTTTTCTTCAAATCAATGCGTCATCTTCTATTTTATGATTTTTCCTCCCATTTCAAGGACAGCTGTCAACTAGGGTGGGGAGGAGACTATCAGGGCATGAATTTCAAAAATGAGGTGGCGGGTGGGTGGAAAGAGGGGAATGGAATCAAAACCACACAATCATAATTAGAGTCAGCTTCAAACTTTCTCTTGAACCATAGAATTCCTTGTTGTTGTATTGAATTTTACCCATTTCCACTTATTTGGTGATATCAGGATTTCCCTAGACTGCCTTGTAAACAACTAAGTGTTGTTGTATTGAATGTACCCATGTCCACTACTTTGGTGATATCAGGGTTGTCCTAGACTACCATGTAAACAGCCAAAGGTTGTTGTATTGAATTTTACCCATGTCCACTACTTTGGTGATCTCAGCATTTTCCTAGACTGCCTTGTAAACAGCCAAGGGTTATTGTATTGAATTTTACTCATGTCCACTACTTTGGTGATCTCAGGATTTTCCTAGACTGCCTTGTAAACAGCTAAGTGTTGTTGTATTGAATTTTACCCATGTTCACTACTTTGGTGATATCAGGATTGTCCATGACTGCCATGTAAACAGCCAAGGGTTGTTGTATTGAATTGTACCCATGTCCACTACTTTGGTGATATCAGGATTTTCCTAGACTGCCTCCGATAGGACTTAGCATTCATCTTATCCTAGCAACTTAAGGAACCCCAAAATATTGGATTTCAAATTCAAGTCTGCTCAGTGCTCGGACTTGAACAACAGACAAACTATACCCGTACCTTTCGTTTTAGTTTAACTCACTTCATCTCGTGACCTGGGGTCGTAGGGGCACCAGGATGCAGACGCAGTGATTTCTCTCTCCAAGTCTCCTAGTCTTGGCTCGTCCTCAAAAGTTGTCGGACCATGACTCCCTGGGTGATCCCCTCTTTCTCCCTCCCTCAACTGTACCCTTGAGTATGGTCTTCGTTAGGGTATTGTTATTATGTCTGGATATGTGGCTGCTGTTAAAAGACTGGGGGTGAGGGAAAGGGGATGGTATTTTGTTTTGATCTTCAGGTCGACTGTTTACCTCTGGATCACGATAATGAAGGCTACTTCGGAAAAATGAAAACCGTGTGAAACTTAAGTTATTTTTAGTAAAGAGCGTTATTATATACCGTAGTGCGTTTCCACTCAATGTGCTCAACGCGCTTTACATACAGAGTTTCCCTGACAGGCCATAGCAATCTAAAATACTTCTCAACCCCCTGGGGGGCATACAGAGGTGAAAGGCGCTTCACTCTAGCATACTGACATTTTCGTCCTCTACCTTTAGCCAGGTATCCATTTTACACCTGGGTACGGTAAGGAAATGCATGTAAAGAGTCCTTCCCAAGAACTCAACATCGCGCCCTACCGGGATTTGAACCTGGGACCTTTCGATCACCAGCCCATATGAAGCTGTGGACAACAAACCTACATTTACATTTGTATATGCAGCCCGTCCTCTCTAATACGGACTTCTGTAATCCGAACCGTTTTCTGGAAACAAATATTTTTCTTAATATTCTTAATGTTCCCTAATCCAGAAAATTCTGTAATCCAAACAAATTGCTGGGAACGAAGGTGTTCGGATCAGAGACGGCAGACTGTACATCTTTATTTAAAATCATAAAAATAAGATTTTACAGTAGAGCATGCGGATAATCCCAAATTACTGAAATAGCTGCATGTGTAACCCTTTTATAAACTGTCTTTTAAAACCTTAAGCAGACAGTAAACACGACAAAACGGATTCAATTGAATTGTAATTTAAAAAACCCAAAGAAAACGTGACATACATCATATAGTACAGAAATGTCGGTGGATCATATTTCATATCATAAACTTTCAATATATTTATTATTATAATTTTTTTAAATATCTATAAAATACATGTCAACATGAAGATAGATAGAAGTATATTTAAACAAACTTTTAACTAAAATTAAGAATAATGGCCACCACACACTACGCAGTTCCCAACTGTTCAGTTACTGCACAGTTCTATAGTTAATCTGCGATTCGCTCGCAGATTCATTCGGAGTTAGACAGGCTTGCGCAACCTCATTCTCATTTGAAACCATGTCGATCTTCGGTGGTTTGTGTAGGGTGTGGGCTCAAAAAATATAAACACAAGGAGAACTATGCAGTAATTGCACAGGCCCGATCTGCCACTTTAACTGTTAGTGTGTGGTGGCCATAAGGAAAGTCTGTGCGCATTAAATCATGAACTGCCTGAGGAGAGCAAGGGTAGAAAGAACAACACAGGGTTGTCACAACTTTGCTAACGTCCAAAGTGAGGACTGACATTCAAAATGGACATAACAGAGGGCTGGTTTAATAATAAAGATAAAGATGCCATCATAACATCTTTAAATTCATTCATTTATCTATTCAGAACTCTTATCACGAGGGATGATAGGAGAAGTAACAAAAACCCAAAGAAGGAACTGGACCAGCGGAAAAATTGCACCATTTTTGGAATTTTGCAATTTTGTCTTAGAATTTTTACCACTGTTCTCAAGTTATGACATTGCTAGCAATTCTTTTGCAATTTTACTTATTTTTGGAAACTTTAGTCCAAAAAAAGAAAAAAAAAAGAAAATTTGCAATTTCTGGGAGCAATTCCACCTATCCCATTTGAACTGCAACTTTTGAAATTTTTAAATGCAACTTTCCACAGGTCCAGAACGAAGGCAATTGTAATTTGAAAAAATTGTGGTTTAAAAAATTGAGAGGCCAGAATAGAGCTAACCGAGGGCTCTGTGATCACTGACGACATCACTATGGTATGGTATGAGTATGTACATATCATTATCAAACTGATCTTGAAGTGGGAAGCAAAAGAAACTGGCCTAATAATGTTTGGCATGAATATCATTTCATTAACAACTATTCTATGTAAATTTATTATATAAACTCACACCAAGAAGTTCCTTTAAAAAAGTTATTTTGTAACACTCTTAAGATTGCTTTAACTGAATTGCAACATTGAATGAAATCAGAGCTGCCAGCCTAAGATTTGCAGAATTTGTATCCACAGAGTATCTAATTTGTATTTCCATCTGGAAATGTGTATTCTTCTATTGACCGATGTTCTCACATTGTCGTCATACTTAATAATTTTATAATTTATAACATCAAATCTCAAATATTGACTCTACACGCATGCATGGTCCTGTTAAAATATATAAATCCAATTAAAAAGAGTAGATTACCCTGAATGAAATAAATTCCTAGTTGAAATGTTAATAAAATATACTGGCATAGTAAAACACCATTTACTTAACACACAATGTCCAAATTCAAGGCCACCAACAAGCCATGTTGTTATACGCTGTCTTGAGGTGAAAACTGATAAAACCTTGGATTTGTTGAATTTGTGTTTTTAATAATTTTTATCACCTAATGTGTATTTTTGTCTCAAATTTGTATTAAAATACAAAATTTTATATTGGTTGGCAGCTTGTGAAAAAAACCCATTCCATGAATGCAGGATTCTCCGTTAATTTGAATATGGTTATCAAACATGGTTAGCCATGGTTTATCTCATAGTTTTAGATGTCATGCCACGCTGACTGGGACATATTTCAATGCGCCCCTTCAAAACTGACATCTAACTCAAGAACCTACGCTGGGCAATTTTTATTGCAGCAAAGCGTAAAAGTAAAAGTCTATTCGTAATAAAACTATTTGAAAGATGGGTGTAAAATTCTTTCATTTATGACAAAAAGAGCAGACTGCCCCGTAGTAAGGAAAGAAACAAAACAAATCCAGTGATGCAGAGGTTGCTTTCTCCTTCATGGGCAAGATGAATCGGTGCCGTTATAGAGGTGGTAGGTTTGATCCCCTTTGCATCACTAGATTTTTTCGTTTCTTTCCTTCTCTATAGATTCATGTCTTCGTCTCTAGAGGGTTAGTTCATATTCTTAATGTATTAAATATTAATAATTTGGTTTGTATCATAAACATGTATGTATTATAAGTAGCAATAGCCATGTGAAACCCTGTTGTGATACACAGTTAACCCGCTTAATTCAAATTTCAATCAAAGGGAAATAACTGGGTATAAATTATTAGGCCAAGTGTCACCAAGTCGCTAATTGATCAATATTGCTAGGCATAGGCCACTTCTGCCAGAATTGTGATCCCTTAGTTGCAAGACAATCTCTATAACTGAGTTAACATACTATATTAATATTGATAACAAGTCAAACCTTTAATAACTTTAAGTATAACTAGGGCCTCCACGTTGGGACAAAGTAAAGTCGATCGATGGTTGAGACGCTCTTTAACAGTCATTACACATGTATGTCATTATCCGGATTTGAATCATATTGACTCCACTGTGCAAAGGGAGACAATTTCATAATTATTCTTTATCTTAAAATAAAGAAGCCTAACCCTCGGGAGTTTTATTAACCAGGTAATGTCGTCTAAGGAATGTAGCTTGATCACGACATATTGATTGCAGTAGATTGAAGCAAATAATAGGATATCAAAGAATTACCATAGTAATGCTCTGCATCGGTATAAAACAATAGTAAAAAATAGCCCCGCTGAATTTTAAAAAACTGTAAAGCTTTAAAATTTCCAAGGAATAATTTGCTTCAAACTTATTATAGCCGTAAAAGAGTATGAATACAACCCCTAGAGATAATCTATATTTATGTGAGCAAACCAAAATAAAAGCAAAAGGTCCTTGCACAGGTTACTACGGTGCTACTACTAAAATAAACAAGGAACATTTTGATAACGAGTTATTGGACATCAATAGGGATTATTTTCAATAGTACTTTTGAGTCAATGGAATGCTCTACTATATGATTAATATGAATGTATAAAATACAAGGACTAAAATCAATGATATTATAAGAATACTGATATAAAACAACCAATGATATTGAATGCAGAGAAGTAGGAACTACTGTACAAGCTGGTCTCTCTAATCCGAACGCATCGCTTCGTTCCTGGCAATTTGTTTGGATTACAACATTTTCCGGATTAGAGAATACTAATAAAATGAGTATAAGCAAAATCCGTTCCCAGAAAATAATTTGGATTACAGAGGGATTTGGATTACAGATGTCCGGATTAGAGAGACTAGGCTGTATCTGCATTGTTACACGTTGTCTGTGGCAGCAGTAGGTGATTGCAATAGCAGGAAAACATTTGTAATACATTACAACAACAATGATGTCAATCTTGATCATTGATTAAACTTTGTAAAAATACAATGTATGGTACTTGGCATCTCAACTATAAAACTGACTGTAAGCTACTCTATACTATAAATATAATGTAAAAATTAGATTGTATTGGACAATCATTGAAATTATCAAATTCCATTCCCAATGACAAGATAATCACATCATGATACGAATATCACTCGACAAACTGGAATCTCCCAAGAAATGGAATGAAATGGTTATTAACCCCCCACAAAAAAAACAAAACCCCTCTAACTTTGTTAAATCGAATAGTTTTAAAATGCTGATTGCCACAATATTGCTATAACAGAGATCTGGTTTGTTTCAATGGAATAATTCTTGTTATACGTATGGTGACATAGGAAAACCCTTCACAAGTTGCTCGTCTTACTTTGAGATATGGGCTTACAATACAAAGTTGACTTTCGGTTGTTACAACAAATTGATGTTCTTTTGCCCATCAGGTTTGACGTCAACCTCTTATGTATATTGTGTTCAAATACTGCAATTTTTAAGTCTTAATTCCTTGTGTTGCTGAATAAACTGAAATCCGAACATTAGATGCTATTTTTTCCTTTTGCTGACTGAGTATCTTAAGGAAGTCACATTATCTCTGCAACCGTTTAAGATATCAACATAAAATAAAAAGCAGAATACTCAGAATATATTGATCTATTGAATGCGTTCATGAAAAGAACATCTTGGATTTGACTGGTGTGAAGGATTTTCCAGTGCCATCACACTATAAAGTATATTTTATTTTTAGATGTAAAATCATCGAATTAACTGAAAACTTATGATGCAGTTAACACGAAATTTAAAGATTTGTTTTTAATTAGGACAACACGTTGCAATACCATTTTTATAATTAACACATTTTTAATGAATTCTACCTTCAAACGCATCCTAATCACATGCATATGTAATGCCACCTTCAGCTTGAAGAATTCAAAAAGTCTTCACCAATCCATAGACATATATAAACAAACGTAAAAGTCATATTCACTCATAACGTTTGCGGTGGACAATCTGGCAGATAAGAAATCATCAAAGAAAAACAAAACAAAAAACAAGTGCAAGGAGAAAAAAACATTGTGGCCATGAATAGGAACATCAGCCCTGGAAATGTTGAAGTTGTCTTATCTTCATCATAGCTGTTTCAAGTCTGAATTATTGGGGGGAAAGGAACTGACTAAAGCAGAATTGTTCACCCAAGATGAAATTAACAAGATTATCAATCACGTTTTTTTGGATTGCTCAAATCGTACTTAGTATGATTTTATCCTACTGGTTGTTGGCTATGCATATATCTAAGGTGCTTTCTATTTGGTCAACATCTTTGATTTCGATCACATCTAAAAATAAAGTGCTTGATAAATATATAATATACACTTTCTACACAACAATGATTTAAAAATGTGATTATGCAAATTATAGAACACATTGTCTTTGAGAACATTTTTGGCACATGGGCCAATTCAACAACATAGTTTCTACATGAAATAAAACATGGAAGATAAGAAGTATTGTTTACCATTAAAAACATGAAGGATGAAACTTGTTTTAAATGTGTATTCATGAATGAAGATAATGAAAATATGGAAAGTGTATCATGAAGCAGATCTAAAAATAGTAAATGCGATGGTAAGCAAAAAAAAGTAATGAAGAAAGTGAGAGAGGTCGGTAATGTAATAAAAATGAAAATATGTCACAAATGTAAGAAAAAATTAGGCAGAAATGTTCAAAGGAGCAAATGAGATATCATGAAATGGAAAAAGACTTCCGTAGTTCAAAATAATCTTTCGATGTCATCGTTTATGTGTTTGAAAAAAGGATTTTCAAGACATCACTATCAAAAAAATCATGTTAGCGACAAATGTTCACTACTTTTTCAAAAGTTGTTCTGTAAATAGTTGTATCTCCATAATGATTTGCTAAGTTTCAAAATGATTGGATTCAAGGGTTAAAGTTAAAGCATAGAAAATGAGCTTTGTTGACGTACATAGGTCCATTTCAAAATAATATGGCTTAAGTTAATCTCTGAAAAATCAGGAGACCAATGTCTACACCATTTAGACTGACAGCATGCAAATGTAACCTATTTACGATAAAGAAAAAGACTTGGCTGCCTGGAACCTGCTGCCAATGTATTTTTATAATTAAAATGCAGATAAGTTCTTAAGACCAATTACTATTTCTCAGTACAAGCTGTGAGAAATACGATCGTCCAGAAACCACGTTAGCAAGCAAACCATCACATTAGACAAAATCTAAATAATGCATCACAATTTTAGCCATTCTCAAACATCACATGGATAATTATCACATGGATGGGTGGGGGTGGGGGAAGGGGGGCAACATGAAGTAACAAATTAACCTAATGGGTCCTTTATAAAAGCTCACAAGATGACAAAAGTATTAAACAAATGCAAAAGTAGAAAGGCTTTTATAAACAGAAACATCTACATTCCCCACTCTTTCTAATTCAATTGGCATTTCAAACAAAGAAGAAACTTAGCTTAGCAAATAGCACACTAAAATCACGTAGTTACAACAGCATTATTTTACGGTCTTTATAGATTTTTTAAATTACGAAACTGAATGCAATAGTGGCGACTTTGAGTTAATGCATAAAAAGCAGTGATACTACAGAAGAAAGAGTATTATTTACCCATATCTTAGTTGCATCGTTGAATTTGGGACTTCTTAGTAGAAGCTGAACTTTAACTGAATAATCAATGATTCTATTATGCCATGATTGATTTCATAAGTTACTTCTTCACCTAAAAGAGATAGTGGAACTGATAAGCTTCTATTTCAAACCTGTTTATTGAATTGCCTACGTCCAAACATTTTCTCTTTTTGGATATGTTTTCAATTCTTTTTCTTCTTCAAATAAACTGACACAACTCAACTGGGTTGAGTATTACTGTCAATATGAAAAAATAAAATAAAAAATAGAGCAGACTAATTAGGCCTATGAAGATTTAAGCATTTCATATTGTAGCTTATGTTTAAGATAATCAACACTTTCGCTACTTCTAATATTTGGATTCAATTCATTCCACAATCTATCAGTGCTATAATCCAGTCATTTAGTCTGAAATAAATGTTGAATGATAAGACAAGTTGAAGAAGCTTGAAATTTAATTATATTTTTCCTATCTACAAAATTTAACTTTGATTGAATACTACAGTATACCATATGCACGCCATTGCAAAAATGAAGTCTTTAAGTACTAATAACTAATCTATCAAATAAATATAAAGATATACAAGAAAAGACAGAGACATTGTCAGCCATATCTAGCAGTTTAGGTCTGAAAAT
>JASKDV010198080.1:0-11078 GCA_032466395.1 Aegires albopunctatus
TATTATTATTATTATTATTATTATTATTATTATTATTATTATTATTATTATTATTATTATTATTATTATTATTAACAGAAATGAGTGAGCGGATAAAGTTGTAACATCCATGACTCAAAAACTTAATATTGTGGTCTTACCACGGAATTAGTGATAATTGATCTCTCTCCCCCCCCACTCTCTCTCTATCTCTCTCTCTCACTCTCTCTCTCTCTCCCTCTCCCTTTATGCCTCTCTCTGTGTGTCTCTCAATGTCTCTCTCTGTCTATCTCTGTGTCTCTCTATGTTTCACTTTCTCTGTTTCTCCCCTCTCTCTCTCTGTCCTTCTCTCTATGTCTCTCTCTTACTATCTCTTTCTACCTCTCTCTGTCTCTCTCCGTCTCTCTCTCTCTGTCTCTCTATGTCTCTCTCTGTGCTCTCTCCCTGTATCTCTCTGTCTCACTCTGTTTCTGTCCCTCCCCTCTCTCTCTCTGTCTGTCTCTGTCTGTCTGTCTGTCTGTCTGTCTGTCTCTCTCTATTTTTATCTCTCTCTCTCTCTCTGAATCGAATATGATTGATATCAGTGCAACGTGTTTACAGTTTAAACATACAAACATCGTTCACCATGTGTAGTGTGTCATGTACATACGTGTAGTCTACTTGCCGTATTTGGTTATGACACATTGATTTCCAATTAATGACCTTTGTAAGGTGGATCTAATCTCACAATTGGGTGTTTATTTCAATGTGACGATTTCTTTACTTATTTTAAGGTATAGGAAGGGGACAATGCCACAAACAAGAAAGAAAGAAGAAAGAAAGAAAGAAAGAGAGAGAGAGATAGATATATAGATAGATTGAAAGTGAGAGAGAGAGAGAGAAAGAGAGAGACAGAGAGAGAGAGAGAGTAAGGGAGAGAGAGAGGGGGGGAGAGAAAGAGAGTAGGAGTAGGAGGATGAGAGATGACGAGAGGAAGTGAATAGAACGCATGCGTGTAATTTAAGTTCTCTCTCTCTCTCTCTCTCTCTCTCTCTCTCGCTCTCTCTCTCTCTCATACTCTTTCTCTTTTTCTATATCGCGTTCTTTCGCGCTCTTTTCCGTTCTCCCTCTCATACTCTATCTCTTTTTCCCTCTCTCGCTCTCGTTTCTACTCTCTCTCTCTCTCTCTCTCTCTCTCTCTCTCTCTCTCTCTCTCTCTCTCTCTCTCTCTCACTCACCCACACACACACACACACACACACACACACAGACACTCTCTTTATCTCACTCTCACTCTCTCTCTGTCTCTCTCTGTGTCTCTCTGTCTCTCTCTCTATGTCTCTCTCACTCTCTCTCTCCATCCTTCTCTCTCTCACTCTTTCCCCCTTTCACTTTCCTTAATTCTCTCATCATATCTTTCTATCCATCTATCCATGTATCGATGTATCTACATATCTGTCTGTCTATCTACCTTCTTTCTACCCAGTCAGCTCCCTATCCACCAAAAAGTGTTACTGGTAATCGTTTCATTTGTCACTCCACGAACCAACTTTCTAAGCATGTCAATAGTTATTATACATATAATACCGAGTGTTTCGATAAAGCATGTATTCGTATTATGTAAATATAATTGTAGATTAGATCGCCGATGTTTACATACAAATAGAGATATGCTATCAGAACTTCAAATCCATTAAAAGTCTTTTTCAAAACAAAATCGATTCCATATGATGCGGATGCACAAAAGTTAAAATCAGCCAAGTAAAACAGCTGTTTAAACCCAGATCAAAAGAAATTGAATCATCGCGTTTATACAAATAATAGCGTGATGGAGAGGCGTGGAGATCCTTGTCGTAAAATTGTTGCTCAGCCGGTGAATTAGCCCGGTAATGTAATAACTAGAATTAATTTGCACCGGCTAACACGTGTAGTTTATAGTCGATTATATATCCAGTGGCTAATAACTCAATCTTATTAAAGACTTCAAAGGAAAGAAAAGGAAAATAGTGTAGGGAAAAGAGGGAGAAAATCACGATTATGGGTTGAAGTATGAAAGTAAGAGAGAAAGAAAGAGAGAGGGGAAGTTCGAGAGAATACAACAATTACTAAGAGATTATAATTATGTATATATTTATTAATCAAACAAGATAATAATAATTACATTGAAAATAGCCGTGCTGCTTACATTCATCCAAACATTCATAATACATAATTTCACATTTGTATCATGCAGAGCAGTAAAGCTGTACTCTGATGTGATAAGAAATATTATACAGTTTATACAAAGTTATCAGTTTCCGTATAATATAAAAAATATAAGCTAAATCTCTAAAACTAAAACGTTTGTCACAAAAACTGCAGGCAATGTATAAGCATAAGAGATGGTGAGATATGGATAGACATGACAAAGAGAGAGAGAGAGAGAGAGAGAGAGAGAGAGAGAGAGAGAGAGAGCGGGGATAATATGTGATTACGGAGAAACAGGGGGAAGTAATAATTGACATAGTAATACTTCCTGTTTAGAAATTCCATACCATGACGACCGCTTTGCTTATTCTCAGCGGTATATTCCTCATTTTCATTTTTCGTTTTTCGTTTTTATTATTTTTGCGTTATCTTCTTTTATTATAATATATATAGTCTTCATTTCACGAACCGGTTACTATGCATTACAAATGAATGCATGAAGAAAAGAAGACGGGAGCAACAAACGAAGTAAACAGATGCGCGGCTCGTCTTTTTTACATCAGAATGATATGAGAAACCAGATTCCACTCTTGCCAATTCGCATAAAATAAGACCCCAAGAGGCTCGACGTAAAAAAGACAGAGGGTTTACGTTTTCAACGCGTAAGGAAAAGCTTTCATTAGCTCGATGTGTATAACTCTTCGATTCCTTTATAGTTCGTCCTTCCTTTTGCCGCCTCGCTTTGACGCTTTTCGGCCGTTGGAGGGGGAAAAAAGATGAAGGCACTTGGGCGACTTATCGATTTGTGGTTAACATTGGTCGGCCACTCGAAACGGTTATCACGACAAGGGATTTTCTGGAGGCCTAGGCAACACACTTTTTTAGTTTCATTGGAATTTTAGACGACCGAGTATTCTCTGATCTCCACTACTGTGACTTTCTGTAAAACGTCATTTAGGGCTGAGAAATGCCAAAATATTATCGATTATGTCTGTGTCCACTTTTGAGATTTGACTCAATTCGTGATTGGGGATTCTTTCCGATTTTAAGGTGAACGTAAATAAGTGGACAATTTATTGAGCAGATATTATTATTTACGTTATAATTTACTTGACTATTCGAAAGATACGCTCAGCAGAGATGCTATCAACGGCTATTTTGTTGTGTTTTGTCATATTCATTGGTACTTTGAAATCTCAAGTCGTCTCAAAGCTACAAAGAACTGATGAAACTCGTTTAATCGACAATATCATGAACGACTACAATCCTGCAGCCAGACCTGTTTACAACGCTTCTGATACAGCCACTGTGAAATTCGGTATTACACTAACCCAGATCTCTGATATGGTGAGTAACTATAAAAAAATATCAGACATACGTTGCACTGTCTAGACTGCTCATAAGGTAAGTGGAATCTTTTTAGACTACAGCTAATTATAGCTTTTCAACGACGTCATTTCGAGTCAGTCAGGGTTCTAAATGACCATTCCACAGGTGATTATCTCCACAAAGAAAAATCGCCAATCATTGCAAACGCTAAAAATAGCACGGACAGTAAACGAATGCTCAAGAAAAGAGTCCCCGATGAACACTTGCTACTTGATGCTTTGTTCGGATCTTACCATAAATATTCCAGACCTGTGATAAACGCTTCGATGACCGTCACTGTCAAATTTGGATTGACTCTCATTCAGATATCGGACATGGTGAGTGCAATAAGGCCATAGCCAAAATTGCGGAATGGCAAAGACTTTTCTTGAATAGAATAGTTAAATTCTCAGTACGTCAATGCATATATTCGCTCGCTAACACTTAACATTCCCGATATAAAGAATACTAACTATTGTGAGTGAAATTCAGGCATGACATCACGAACCATTTTGCAGCTACTCCTTTTAAGAATAAGTTAAGATCATTCTGCCATTATGTTCGCAGGTTTAGGTCAATACGTCCGGATGTGTCTTTGGTAATCAGTGATATTATCTATGAAAAGTGAACCTTATTTTTATGCGACTAGACATCGTTAACAAGGAATGAAAAGTCAATTTGTATTTCGACATAATCTATTGAGATGACTCTCCATGTTTAATTTTAATTTTATTCATGTTGGTAAAATAGCAATAATGACACGTCAAAACAAATTCTTTTTGAAATAACTTTGCTTACAATATGAATTTCTAGATCAAACTTATTTAATTTTGGAGTTATTCAAAAGCCAATTGCGATGTTTTTGGGGAGTCAGCAGTGTTTATCACATGATGTTTAGTGTAAAAATAGATTGAAGAGAAGTTGTCATTATATAAACAATAATCAAAGACATTTTATAACTCTAAGGGGGAGCGGATATTTCAGTAGTCATGGCGTTCGCTTACCAAGCCAAAGGTCCCCGTTTCAAACCCGTGCAGGCTTGAATTTGATATCCAAATTTTTTTCGGGTTTCCTTCTGCCCCTTATCCTTAAGTTGCTAGGATAAAGAGTACCAAGTCCTATCGGAGACGGACTATAATATCGGAGGTCCCATGTGTATAATTTACGCATGTAAAAGAACCCTTTGCTGTTTACAAGGCAGTCTAGGAAAACTCTGATATTACTAAAGTAGTGGACATGGGTAAAATTTAATGTAACAATATAACTCTAATCTATTTCATAATACTGTACATTATTTAATTATGTATACCTCGTTTAAGAGTTTCGAATACTCATAACCACTACAACATGATTTTACGAATAATGAGTTTGCAAATGTACGATGCATGTTAAAGGTTTAATGAGTTTGTTTTTGTTTTTTTTTTGTTTTTTTCGTTGTTTTTTAATTCGTATTTTAATGTATCTTATTACGTAGCAACTCTTATTTAATACAAAGGCTGCTAACTTCAATTAAAGACTTTGTGTAAAAGATTCCATATTATAAATTCACAATGTCTTTTGAGGAGCTAGGTAACTCAACACATGAGTACACGTCAAACATTGCCATACTTTCGTTGTAATTTATGTCAATAAATAAACATCTCAATTCTATTTATCTTTTTGAAGCGTATATTTTCTATTTATATAATGCATTCTAATTTTGTCTCTTTCATTTTAACATTAATAATAGGAAGATTGCTTTTTGAAATGATTTTTTTTCATCCTGTTCTCTACTGTATTGTCAATAACAAATTTTGTTTGGGAATCCCTAGAGCTTATGTCATTGCGATCAGGCGCAATGTAAGTGTACAACATTTTTATTTATTTATTTATCCAGTTAAATAATTTATTTATTTATTAGTATAATTATTCGTTTGTTCATTTATTCACAGGACGAAGTAAACCAAGTGCTTACTATCAATGTCTGGTTAGAACAGGTACGTCGAGAATTGCTGCCAATTCTTGTTTGTTTCTCGTCTGCTTGCTTTGCTGCCTTAGGAGTTTGTGGGTATTACTGATTTAAATGCTTACGAATATGCTTAAGAGATTAATCTTTTGACCTTTTTTTTTTCGGTTGCATTGATTTGACAAATGGAAAGAACTGCTACAGGTTTTGGATTAATGTGTAAAACGAATATTTTCATTATTGGCGTAATCATGAGTTCTCGCAATTATTATCTTCCATCTCTTAAAAGACTTTGTATGATATCACGATAATGTCGAATTGTTTATAGTGTGTCTTGGTTGGGCTGAATAAGTCTAATTTTAATTAGCTTTGAGTTGGAAAGAATTAATCGCACTGGTTTATATATATATAAACACAAGGTCTAGATCTAGTGGTCAAGAGCTTGCGACAGCAACCGTATGTCTGCCGATTTACGTCAAAAACTGTTTTGTAACACATCCTAATGATTTATATTGACTGTGTTTTAATTCCAAATTTAAATCAACCTAAAGATTGGGAGCAAAGTTTGTTTCCATCGGTAACTATTTCAATAACTATATTCAGTTACTATGCCATGCAAATTCCAAACGTAGAAAGAAATTTGTCTTACCTTCCTTTACTTTGGACAAAGCATATTATCTTTGCAGATTAAGTTTATCAAAAATCCTCATGATTATAAACTAAACCACATGTCATAATTCTTTGAAATTGTTTAATAATTAATCAAATGAAAATAAAATCTACTTTGTAACGTTGGTTTACAGATGGGTTTCGTGACTATGCATATAATATATATATAATATATCATAAATTATAGACCCCAGCAAAGTCGATGATAACAATGATAAAGGGGTGTTATAATATGTATTTCTCCACGAGTACTCATATTTATCATAAATTAAAATCAACCATCACTCTTTACGCGTACTCATAGGCTTCGAACATTTCAATAAGATTGTTCTTACTTTGATAATATATTAGCAACAATTAACAGTAGACAAGGCAGTCATGGCATGTAACGCGTAATGATATTATTTCAATCTTGCAATATGTTGTTTACTACTGTCTTCTTCGCCTGCATTTGGACCATGACCGCGGGGGCTCTTGACAGGTTGTTTACTACGATCTCTCTAGGAAATATGAAACAGATCGTTCATGTATAGCGATTTTCTACTAAACTCATGTGCTGCATGAGTTTTACAGGGGATCTCTATGAGTTTATTATACTTCGAAATCCTTCTCAAACCGCCAACACCACTCTCTATTCCAACGGAAGGGCAGGTTGCAAAAGCATACAAAATGCTTTCTTTTTTTTTTCTTCTTCTTCTTCAAAAGGCTCACCCTTTTTCATTTTGAAAAAGTACGGTGAGGAAAATATATTATAAATGTAATATGCCCCTCCCAATGTCACAATTTTGAGTACCTGCTGGACTCTTAATCTTAGGGCCAAATGTCTATCAATCTCTTTGAGATCACGATGTCAGTGACACGGTCACATAAATATAACAAACACAGTTGTCATACACGAAATATTGCAAAATATAAACTAAATTCCAGAGGATAATCTTTTTTCTGTTTTTGAATGATTTTAAATAATCTTCTGAAGTCTGCAGATAATCGACTCATATGATATAGCGTCTAGAATGTGGGTTGTTGGGGGTTTTTTTTTCCATTATCGATCCGACCGGAAATGAAATTCGAAGATGGCGCCTAGGGACATAATGTCTCATGTCGTGACGGCGCCTTGTCCCAAAGATTCTATTCCAGGTCTGCACCACAGGGGTGGACGTCACACCACAAAATGTTCCAATTTCGGAAATAATTTTCAGGAGGAATTGCGATTGTGGATAAATGAGTTTGGGCAGCTAGCTTCATGTGAGGTGCAACGTCCTAATGTTTGAATAGGCGTATTATTATGATGTACTTCAATCAAAACCGAAAGTGGGTGATGTACCTTAATCTAAGTGGGGATTGAATCATAGCTTGAAGTGTCATGTTGACTCAAGCAGTTATATAAAAAAAAAAATACAACAAACAAAAACAAAAGAGAGGGGCAATGAGAATTCTACAACACCGTTAGATTTGTGTGTGGGAAGTGGGGAAGATTTTAAAATTGAGGAGCGCAAAACATTCGACAAGCTCCATTCTTTTCTTACTTTTATTGAATACCAAGTAATTTTAGGCCAAAGAAAACATAAACATCACCAATGTTTAAGCTTAAAAAACCACTAACAATAACAACGACAACAACAACAACAACAAATACATAACCGATAATCACCTCCGACTTTTGGCCAAATATCTGCTCTCATGGGATTGTATCTTGCTTATTAATTTTGTTGTTTTCGTTCTTTCCTTTGATCCTATTTTCTAGATGTGTGGGTGGTGATTGGCAACATTATAACGAAAATTGAACAAAGATAGTTCATTATTTATTAAAATGTTGGTGCAGTTTAGTCTAGAAAGCAGCCCACATCGTAAACCTCTCAAGCTAGAGTGACCTTTAGCTGGAGATTGCGATGGCATTATGCGATCTTGCATAAAAAAAAATAAAAATAAAAAGATCGGATGAAATCTGACTCGGCCGTGGTATCTGTATTCTTCATCTTCCCTCTTCTCTCTATTTTAGCACGTCAGTTGTATAGCCTCCCCTCTTATCGATTGGAAAATATGAAACAAATTTTGTCTTAGAGCTGAAATAGGTTTGGGAGATATTGGATATTGTGGATCAGATATTACGTTTGCAGTTATTTTGATTTTGACTTCCTCGACCAAGGAAAGAGATGTCTTGAACATGATCTTGCAGAGTGAAGATAATGCTGTTGGTAAAATGAGAAGGAAAAAAAGTTGTATTTATTTAGTACTTCAACCCTTAGCGTAGCCATACTTACAACTCTTTACAATGAATATTATACTCCTATGACCGACTTTATCACTAGACAAGACGTAACTGGTTACCCAGTTAGTTCACATAATAATAAGGAATAGGGTAATGATAGCAACATGGGTGATAAAAATGGGACGAGAAGGAGAAGGAGGAGAAGATGGATATTATCTAGGACATGATTTTAATAATGATCTAGATATAACATTGTGATAGATAAGTATGTTGGCATTGCCGAAACGTGGTTTCAAATGTTTTAAATCTTTAACTTTAACAGATTCGATTGTTTAGTATTGAGCACAGAATTTACAAATGTATTGATACAATATATACATTCGAGATACGTATGAAAAACTTGCTCTTATCATTATCATCATCATCATCACCATCATCATCATCATCAATCCTCTATGCGCCGTTAAGGAATCACCATGGATCGGCTGTTTGAGTTGCGATCTTCAAAGTGCAAGATAGAGCGTCGTCTTCAATTTTCTTTATTTATTCCTTCACACTCTGTTTATTTTGCCTGCAATGTAAATCATAAAGCTTTTCTGAGAAAAAAATTCACAGGAATCGTGCAGACGTAGCAAAATCCATCACCAATGCCTGACTCTGATATCGTCTGCTATATTGAGCCATTTATCTTTTCTTGATTTTTTTCATATTAAGCCCGTATAATACACCATAAAAATATTCTAGGTCAAATTTTGTGGTTGCATTCTCCAACAATTTTTAGGCTAAAAAATCTACATTTTAATCTAGATCTGGATGCCTAATAAATAATCGGTAATCATAAAACTATTTTTCTACAGGAATGGGTGGATGAGCGACTTACCTGGGATGTCAGGGACTATAACAATTTATCTATATTAAGAATTCCATGTGAGAAGCTATGGCTGCCAGACATCGTACTCTATAACAGGTGCGTTGGTGTTATTTATTTAAGTTTTGGTTTTCACAGCACAACTTCTACTAAATTAATATGCTCTGTTTATTATCCACGGATTTCCTGGCCAGCCTTATCATCCAATCATAATTCTTCTCAGACGCATTTCATTTCGAATCATTAAATGAAAATTATTATAATTGATTATGTTAGTAGTTGGTAGTATATTTTGAAATATTAACGGAAAATTATATAATACATAATGCATATCTGATATCACCGACAAAGTAGTGTCGGTTTTCTTAAACATGGTTGGCATTCTATGAGATTCGAGTGTTGTACTCTCTCAATCTAATCCAAGAAATGAGTTTCAGCCTTAAACTTTATCAAGATCTTCAGTGAGGACACACTTCCATGGTAAGGTCGCCAAGTGTATGGCCTTTGCTGAATTAGAAAAACGGGTTTATCCCTTGGTCAAGGAAAAATCTCAACGGTCCAGATGAGATATGAAAATAAGCCTAATGATCCGTTGCCATGTGTCCTAACCACCCAGCCATTGACAGAGATTCTGATTCAAATAATGATTACGCGGCCACAGTGCAGACTGGTCTTTATTTCTCTTCTTTTTTTATTTTTAATCTGGAAAAGAACAGTGTTCCATACTATTCAATCACCATGGTTTGACATCTTTCACTGACACTTAATGAACTCGACAATTATGTAACAAGAGCTGTTGTCAGTGAAATTCATGCGCTCCATGACAGATCATTTTGTAAAAAGGCCTGTTTTCTTCTCCAAAAAGTAAACGTTGGATCATTCTAACGCTGTGGTCACTGCTTACTTCTTGACAAAATGTCAATAGACTATCGCTCAAAAATCATCTTGATCATCCCATTTTCACAGTGCCGATGATTTTACTACTGGGTACATGAACAGCAAGGCAATGGTCCATTCTGATGGTACAGTGTTCTGGCCTCCTCCAGCCAAATTTCGGAGTTCTTGTAAGATCGACATCACTTACTTCCCCTTCGATGATCAGACCTGTGAGCTTAAGTTTGGATCATGGACTTACGATGGTTTTCAAGTTGATATTACCAACAAGTACGTATTGTTGTATCAGGAAACTTATCAATAAAATTCGTACAAACATGAAAATCAAAATAAGCCTTAGCGTGTCATGACATGTAAACCTACCTACCTACCTACCTAGTTCACTGTCTCCAGGTAGCTCTGATGGGCGTTTTACTTCCGCCCAACCGTTCCACCCTGCCTCTCTACGTTCTCTTTCTGTTGTTCTTCTCCATGCGCTCTTTAAGGGTACATCTAAAACCCTGAGGTAATCAACCATGATTTGATTTGAAACCTAACCAGCGAACAAACGAACAAGACTAGCTTGAATAAAAAGAAAAAAGCTTTATAAAAAAAAATCCATACAATGTAAATCTGTTGTAAAATGTCAAAGTCTGTCTCACATTTCATTCAATTTCCTTAAGATATCGACCATTATTTTCTTTTGAGTTCGTTGACGTTTCTATTTTAGGTTTGTTATATATATCTTGTATTCTGTTTGTTTATTATTTTTTTCGTTGTTGTTGTTTTTGTTTTTATACAGGGCCGATGAGCTGAGATGGAAGTTTTTTGGGTGTTTTTCTAATCCGCAATTAGAATTATTCCAATTTTCTATGAAGCTGCAACAATTATTTTTCCTCTTGTTTCCTTTCATACATTCTTTCTTCCTTTGTCCCATTTTGCCCCCTTTCTCTCTCTCTCTCTCTCTCTCTCTCTCTCTCTCTCTCTCTCTCTCTCTCTCT
>JASKDV010198091.1:0-11076 GCA_032466395.1 Aegires albopunctatus
AACAAAGCTGATTTCTACTTTCCCTAAGGAAAGTAACTCTCATAATTCATTTCCAAGTATTTATAAAGTGATTCTTTCCTTCGTTAGTTATATTCGCTATGTAAATGCCATAACCCGTCCGAGCGGTCGCTCGGCATTTTGGAACGATCTATTGACTGCTGACAGCGGCCTCTCGGGTACAAAGAGTTAATGTTCTTTTTTTTAAAATCTTTAATAAGAAAGAATTATGTGCCTAACATTATGGTAGGATATATTTAGAGAGAGACAAAATTGACTATCTTTAAGCTTTTGAAAACTACATTGCCATTAACAGATTTGAATTGCTTTCAAACATATCCATTTCAGATGCCTTGTTTAAATATGAAATATCTCCATAACATTGGCATTTAAATTCCCAATGCTGTTTTCTCTATTACACTTTTCATAAATATTACTTCCAGGTACTATTATTGGAATGATTGCTGTTGCTGATGCAGTAAAATCTGAAGCTCATCTAGCCGTTCATGAATTGAAAAGAATGGGTCTAAAAGTCATCTTGCTTACTGGAGACAACCAGAAAACAGCACTAGCTATTGCAAAAGAAGTAAGTACTTAAAATATAATATATAAAAAAGTGTTAACATAAAATTTACTGACCTCCATGGCAAATCCTTAATTTTGTCTCTATTTCTACACACACAAAAAATATTTAAATATATTGTTCTATCTTTTTTTAAATTTGATCTTGAATTGCATATTATATGCATTCCTTGGAGAAAATGCCTTTTAGCAAAATATGTGATGTGATCAACATTTAACCCAAAAGAAGCTCAGGCACTTTTAGTAGTGCGTTTCCGATATGATCTGACCACGAGCACGCCTTACAATGGTCTAGCGCTTATCAATGGCAGCCGTCTGACGCGCGCCAGGCCAACATCTCGAGAAACCGACCTTGACTTCATAAATTGGAAATTTCCCGTTGTTTTCCTAAATAACGAAAGTAGTTTTGATTGGATAGTATTTTAAGATTTCAGCCAATGAGATTGCAAGTTTTATTTACCTCGGAGCTCTCCCCGCCGATTTGTTACACATTGATAAAGAGAAGCTATTTCACCGTGTTTTGGTTCAACTCACTGTGTGACCTAGATTTTTTTTGTGAGTCGAGGCCAAGCTCGCGCTGAGGCAATGCTACGGCTATGACATAGTGAGCTTTTCTTGGGTTAAGGGGTGCCCATTTTATTTTCAATTTTGAGTTGCTTCTCATCTCACACCAAGACTTTGCTCTTAGCCAGTAGCCAGATTTTTAACTTGTAGTGGTTTCTTATGAGAGAGAATTTATATAGTAGGTCCATCCACATTAAATGATTCTTAGGAAAACTTGGCTCTTAGACACTGGAGAACAAATTTTTTTTAACCTTTTAATTATGTTAAAAAGATTAAAAGGGATTGGCTTGATTATTCAATCTGTTTTCTTTTCTTTTGTAATTTTCAGGTTGGCATAAACAAAGTGTTTGCTGAAGTTTTGCCATCTCACAAAGTGAAAAAAATCAAGCACCTCCAGGCTGATGGTTTTACTGTAGCCATGGTAGGGGATGGAGTGAATGACTCCCCTGCTTTGGCGCAAGCTGACGTGGGTATTGCTATTGGCACAGGAACTGATGTTGCCGTTGAGGCTGCTGATATTGTATTGATCAAGGTTTGGGGTCCTATATTTGACTTATCTCATTTCTATATGATGAGCTTGTAATAGAAATAACTTATGGACAATGTGAAAAATAATTTAGAACAAGCTTATCAATAAATTTCCACAACATAAGCAAAATCATCATAGTTATTCTTATTTCAGTAAGATGTTTTCACTTCAAAATCAAACATCAAGATCTTTTGTTTCTTTTCTTTCTTTTTATTTTTAATACTCCTTGACCTCAGAGCTGATGACATTGTTGGTGGCTGTAAATCTCAGTCAATCAATCACTTATCTAAGTATTATTTGAATCATTGAATTCTTTTTATCATCAGAATGATTTGTTGGATGTTTGTGCTGCCATCAGGTTGTCCAAAATGACGGTTCGCAGGATCCACATCAATTTTTTCTCTGCTTGCCTATACAACTTTTTGGGCATTCCCATTGCTGCTGGTATATCATTATGTTGTTGTTTTTTTAGTTTCTTCTTTTATTTGTTTATCTATTTATTTATTGATATATTTGTTTATTAAATTCAATTTTTTAAAGATAGAGATAGAGGTAGAGAGCTTCTTAAATTTGCAGCAAACTCCTGTTCTATTGAATAGAATTTATGTTGTTATTGTTTGCAATCAAACGTTACATGTTATTCATGAGACAGTACTGACTAAGATTTTGGTTTGTTCTACTAAAGTCATCAGCATTACTGAACCAATAGGAAAGAAAATCATTCACATTTATTGGAAAATGAATAATAAAACTTTAAAAATTGAACAAATCTTTACATTGCTTCAATTTTATTCTTAGTCATAGACATAAAACGGTTAACAATTATAAAATATTAATGTTCATTTAGAATGGATCAATGGATGCTGTAGAACTTTCAGCACTTGGCTTTGGATGCAAAATAATGTGTGCAATTCTTATATGGTTTTTGATCAGGTGTTTTGACTCCCATCGGTATTTCCCTACGTCCTTGGATGGCAGCAGCAGCAATGGCTATGTCATCAGTGTCTGTGGTATCTGCATCCCTTCTATTAAAAAGGTGGGTTAAAAAACATTTACCTTGTGAAGACAAATAATGGCAAAAACTACATGAAAAATGCCATACGTTTTGTTTATTTTCTCTGATTTTTGCATAACTCTGTGTCTATGTTATGTTCTCTCTTGTTTTGGTCTAAGTATAGCTCTCCTCATTTTCCTTCTTATTTGTATTGTTCCCTTTCTCTGTGTGGTTAATGTTTTTGTTTTGTTTGTTATTATTATGATCGAAGATGTTAACTGATGAAAATTTTCTGACGAGAAAGAATTTTTTTTAGAAAATGGACGGCATTACATACCGATAAAATTGCCATTTAGCAAGAAAGAAGTAAATTCATTATTATATCCAAAATGCACAGAGATAAGTTCTAGCTGATTATTAAGAATATAAGAGCTAGTCATAGACTTAGTTTCAGAAGTGGTGATCGTTATTCCTTCAATGATATTAGCTTTTTTTTCTCTCCTTCAAATCACACATTAACACAATGTCATATTTGTAATTATTGATTGATGCCAACAACAATTTTTGAACAGAGGTTAAAATTAGCAATCTTGTGTGCCACTATCAAGACTAGGATTGAGAAATTTTTAGTTCTGTAATTAGGAATTTTAATTGGGCAAAACGATGTGCAAAAGGGTACTTGGTGAATTGCTTGAATAGAAGCATACAATGTCTATTGATTTGATCTCCTGTGAGTTAAGGTAACATGGTAGATTAAGATCACGAAAGATCAAATTTTTCCGCTTTGCCACAGATTTAAAGGTTAAAGATGTATTCACTCCTGCATCTGGTGCAGACTTGTAATGTTCCACTTGGAGGTAAAATGGAAAGGAGTTGTCTTCGGGTGTATGGCACTTTTTTATTTAATACTCTATTTTTTATCTTAATTGCTTCATTGGTTATTGTTTAATTAAAATAAAATATGCTTTACCCCCAACAAATATCTTGTGATGTGATTATGGCATGTGTACAAGTTAGTTTGGCAAGATTACTTACCTACTTACTTATCCGATCTAGCAGCCTTCGGCCGGTAACCATGGCAAAAAAAGATGCAGGTCTCCTTTTGCTGTTCTGTTGTGCTATAAAGAGTGTTTTGTACATCTGGTGAACGTGGTAAAAATTGTGAACGAATGTCCTGAAGAGGGGGACAATTGAAAAGAATGTGGTGGATGGTTTCATCATCTTGACCTCAAAGTGCGCAGGTTGGGGTTTTATCAGGGAGGATTCTGTTTAGATAAGCATTCAGAGGGATATGATGTGTACTCAGTCTGAATATGGTTGCCTGGTCTTTTCTCCTAAGGGAATTCAAAGGGTCTTTTGGATTTGGCGCTGCAGCTTGGCAAGATAAAGTCAGAAATGAATAGCTTCGAAAAAAACAGGACAGAAAACGATAAAAGAAGAAATTGGGCTCAGAAGGTGGCTGTGGATGGGGCACACGCTGAGGAAGCAAAATAACAACATCACCAGACAATCATTAAAATGGAATCCACAGGGAGCGCGAGGCAGGGGTAATTCAAGGGAGACATGGAAAAGATGTATTGACAGAGAAATCAAAGAGATGGGACTCAAGCTTGAAAAGATAGCCCAAGATAGAGAGATGGAATTCACTTGTGCGTGGCATATACTCTGACAGGGGTGAAAGGTGATGATGAAGTTAGCTTAGGCAGCCATAAATCTATGCACAAGCTCATCAATCAGGCATAGAGAGGCCCAACATTTTAGGCAGGAGGCCATTAACATAGCCACTTTGGAAATTTCCTCTTATCTTATCATCTCTGGATATGTGATGCAATATGCATTGAAAAATAGTTCTTAACCAAGAACAATGAGATTAAATCTTGCATTAACCTAGCACTTTTCCTTTGCAGTTGTTAAAGTGGTGTTATTTATAGATTTTTTGTCCAACACAGTTTATGACTTAGATTTTTTATTTATTAAGTGAGGGGATGGGTGGCTAGGTAGAAATAGCTCCTTGTTGTCATTTTCTTTTTTTTTCGTAGGTTGATAAAATGAAAATTATTATTAAAAATGGTTTGAATGCTTAAGGGAATCAATCTCTGTATAACTTTTCTTTGAAAAAAAATTTTTTTTTGAACAAATGAATATGTAATTATTTTTCTTTTAAATGACAATCATACCCTCAAACTTAAATGATAAATTTGACAGCAAGAGTTTCACATATAAAATCGCGGTGGAAACTATCTACATATATATTTTCACAGAAACTGGCTTTGCTATGGTTGAGTTAAAGTTTTTCAAAAATAAGTATATTTAAGAAGATCAATATTATTAATTATTGTGGTGGTAGTAGTACATGTATTTATTGATGGTGGTGGGTAGAAGTGGTTATGGAAGTGTTGTTTTTGCAGGCATGTTTGTTATTATCGTTTTTACTCTGTCTTAAAACCCAACTATCAGAACGGGCTATTAGCCAGAGCAGTTGATAAAATGTTCACGTAGGATGTGGCTAGAAATGGTAGTGATGCAGCAAATTCACTTATATGGAGCTGGTATAAAATGTTTATTCCCTGACAAACCCTTACATAAAATTGTCAGTATCATAACTAACCGATAATTGGCTGGAAAAGCAACAAATTGATCATTTTATGATAAAAAAGTTATAGAATAAAGCATGATTAATGTTTCTTCTCCGGTGATATTGGTATAGAGTGCAGAATTAAACATACATTTTATGGGTCTGTGGTACACGGATAGCTTACTTTGATAGTGTCATGAATGAATTTTATGGCCATCAGTCTATCCTATGTTCACATGGGCAGGTTTACTCTTATGTTCACTCGCCTGTGGCAGTCCTTATGCTTTGACTTTGATTTTGCTTTACCAAACAACCAAGGTGTGTGAGCTCGATTGTTATCATCCTCGCCGACCAGGCACAGTTCATTCGTTTAAGTACGAAAAAACCCATTTTCATCTCAGTCATTCGCTTTGCTGTACAACATATGCTCGATCCAACACAAGTTTAACAGCCTATTTTTATAAAACCCAGCCGTGATATGTGCAAATATTGCTATGATGATAACTGTCTAATTGGTTAACATTTGATTTGAGCTTTCATGATCTTCATCATTATCAAAACGCTTATAATTTGCTTTGAAAATTTTAGTATCATTTGACCTAGAATCTAGCTTGATAAGAGGCCATCACTATCCATTATCTCTCGCGGGCCAGTGAATAATATTACGCAACAATAGAACATGTAAATTGCGGGTTACCAGGTGAAATGTGTTTTTAAATGGCGAATTAGCTATGGCAGAGAGGATTGTTTTAACATGAATGATGTTAAGATATAATATAAATGATGATGATAATAATCACAAACGTGATTCATAATAATCTCCATCATAATGCTTGTCTTCAATGCCATAAGATTGATAATTACATTCTATAATAAAATTGATATGACCTTAGTACCTGTCAGTTTATTCATTTTCTGTTGAAGGTGCAATGAGATGTCAAGATTTCACATGCATTTCTGTCAACCTTGCATCTTCTTCTTCTTCTTCAAATAAACTGACACAACTCAAAACTCAACTGGGTTGAGTATTACTGTGAATACGCCAAAAGAGAAAAAGAAAATAAGAGAAGACTAATTAGGCCTCTATGTAGATTTAAGTATTTTATATTGTAGCTTATGTTTAAGATTATCAACACTTTCGCTACTTCTAATATATGGATTCAATTTATTCCACAATTTAGCAGGGAAGAAAGGATGTCTATCATAGTCTATGGCAATCATTTTTAGAGACAGGGATATTAAATGCTTATCGATTCTCTCAACGTTAGTTATAGGTGGCCCCTATTTCTCTATCTTTCATTCTTGCAACATGTCCAAACCACCTCAATCTTCTCTGGCATATTATAGCCTTCATTTGTTCTTCTCATCACCTCTTCCTTTTTTATTCTATCTTGCCATTTGATTCCCTAATATATATTCTCAGACAACCTCTATGAAATGAATTTAGCTTGTTTCCTCCCACTGCATAGATCTTCCAGGTTTCACTTCCATTTCATAGTAGTACAGTTGAATCCGGTTATACTGAAATCCTGATTAAACTGAAACTTTATTTTTAAAAAGAAACAGAATTTTTTAATAAACATAAATAGACTGGTTAATCTGAACATTAGCCAGCTTATACTGAAATATTTTTCAGCTGGTTGAGAACATAAATTCTTGGTCAAAAGTCAAAACGGACACCAGCCACAAAGAAAATAATACAAAAATGGAAGAAAACGGAAAAAAACCCACCAAAAAACCCATTGTAACGCAGTGAATGGCTTTCCCAAGTCTTCATACAAAACGGTTAATACCTGAATCACCATTGTAGCATATTAAAATACATCTACATAGTGATGTTGCACCATTATCGGTTATAAAGTTATACTGAAATCCCGGCTATACTGAAATTTTAAAGATTTTTTTTTTTAGTTTCAAAATAAGCGGGTTTGACTGTATTGATGTTAAGGTGGCATGGGAGATGCTCAGTTTTGTTTTCAGAATAATTTGTCGTGATGTCGACATTTTTGTCAAAAGGTGCTTCTCTCTAGTATATTGACAAGATGTTGCAAGTTACTCATTCTACACCTGAGTACGGTGAGAAAGGTATATGTAAAGATCCTTTCCTAAGGACTCAAAATTACACCTTTCTTGGAAATGATCATGGAAGTCTTTGATCACCAGCGTCAATCCAGGTTCTGCCTAAAGACCACAATGTTACACATAGCAAATGGAAAAAATTGTCCTTTGTTGTCTTTTTACACCAAGTCGTGATGATTCCTGTTTGTAACCAACATTCATATCCATTGTTTATTTTCACTCCTCAATTCGTCGCTGTTGTTCTCTAATCGTATAAAAGCGCAAAATAAGAAATTTTGTGGGGGAGACACAAATACACATTTTAAGCGGCAAAATGAAATGAGCGGAATCTGAACTGTTTAGATTGCGCGAGAAAATAATGCAGTTTTATTAATAAATTATTATTCTGTTAATAATGAGGTGAACGACTTTATATAAATTTCATCATCATCATTACTATTATTATTATTACTACTATTATTACTGTCTGCATCCTAATCTGTACAGGGCCCCCAGTGAGATGAAGCCCTGCATGACATTTTGATATTTAAAACATTGAGATAACCAGTCATATTTTAAAGTTTTGATGTTATTGAAAATGTGTGTTGTTTCCCTCTGCCGTTCAGGGCTGTGAAGGCAAATTGTCAAGCCTGGTGTCGGAGAGTGGCCACAAGGTGAAGAGCGCGGTCCTGTCTTTGTGTGAAATATGTGGCCATCTAGCCATGGCTGTGGAATCCAATGTTCTTATGTTTGAAGAACCCGTTCAAGATTTGGTAGGACCTCATGATTTTGTTAATTGCTTCATACTGATCAATTTTTTAAACAAAATATTTTTGTTATCTTCAATGTGATGAAAGGGGATGATTGCGTTAAACCCAAGTTTTTAGTCTTTGTGTATACAGTTTAGTTAATGTTTTATTTTTGGGGATTTTGTTTTATGTTATTTTGTTGTTGTTTTTTTTTTAAGGAAGAGGAAATTTGTATTGGGTAACAGTCGGAAAATGAGATTAGCAAGATTCAAAACCAGATGTGTGGGCGCACAGGAAAACCTATCACATCTCGCAAAAGCTAATTTCATGCTAGGACTCCCAAAGTCAAAATATGACATTTCAAATGAAATATTGATTTTAACAGAATCTGATGGTCCAATTATCAATCTTGATCTTGTTAGCAGATTTATTACTATATAACAACCTTTAAAAAAGTTTAATAATTTTGCTTTTCGTGGGGGCAATCTACCTCCTTGTATTTTTGTTTTCCAAATGCTAAACTAAATTTTCTCAAAAATTGAAATTTGCTTCCTAGACACGCTAAAATTCCCATAAATTTTGAACCAGTGAAGATATTGAGCTCAAATAAAGTGCAGCATGCTCAGAAAAGATGATAGATTTAGGTTCATTATTATCTAAATTTTTATTGTCGGATGGGTGTGTACACCCACACAAATGGTGATTGAGTTCAAAAATACCATTCATATTCATTTACATCTGGTGATACAAAAATATCAAAGTAAAATTCCCACGCCTTTTGCAGGACATTTTAAAATTGAGAGTAGAATCACCATTTTTCAGTGTTAATTTTTGTACGCACCTCGGCGCATACAAGACCAGATTAACCCATCACAAAACTGCACTATGCGTCAGTTGTCCGATTAAGTTAACGGCATAGGGGCCAACGAATGAGAACAAAATTGACACAGGTAAAAATAGCCAAGACGAGAGGTAGTTGCTAGTCATCTAACTTCGATACACTGACATGCACTATACTCACACTACTCATTGGCATACATGTACCCCATTTGCCAAAACACGATTGGCTCTGTCTCAGTGTGGTACTAATTGGGATTGTTAGTAGGGAAGGAAAGGGTTAGATTAGCACTTGCCAGACAGACACAATGTCAGACACAATGATGACAGTCACAATGACATGTGCTATGATAGTGATGCCAACAGACTGATTGACTAACACTGGTTTGGATATAACAGGACTCTTATAGCATGGAAAATCTGTTGGTTCCATCAGTCCTGTTATATCAGAGTTTGACTTTATATGGCTTTGTCTGATAGTTTGCTATTGCTTGTCACGCCAACTTTACTTTTGCGAGTTCCAGCTACCCATTCAATGTTGAGTCAACATGCATAGCAGCCAACCAAACGAACAAAATCATACTAAGTACGATTTGACCAATTCAAAAAGTACTATTGATAATCTTATTATTTTCATCTTGGATAAAAAATTTTGTTTCAGTCACTTTCTCTCCATTATCTAGTTTTGAAACAGCTGTGAGGAAGGTAAGGCAACTTTCTCTCCATTAACTGGGCTTGAAATAGCTATGAGGAAGATAAGGCAACTTTCTCTCCACTAACTAGGCTTGAAACAGCTGTGAGGAAGATAAGGCAACTTTCTCTCCATTAACAGGCTTGAAACAGCTGTGAGGAAGATAGGCAACTTCAATATTACCTCTTCCGATGTTTCTATACATTGATACAGGGTTCTTACTTCGTATGAAAATGGGTGTTTGCGTACGACCACCCAGAAAGTATGGTTTTGGTTTCTGAGAAGGTGGCATATATGAACATGGAATATTAAGAGATCCAGCTACCCGTTAACTGGTGAGTCAACATGGAATCCAAAAGGAAAAATTCCTGGACTAGGGATTTGAACCTGGGGCTCTCTGTTTGGTTGCCACGTGCTCTTCCGACTGAGCTACCTAGCCATCTCATGAAAATGAATCATAAAATAAGATATGAAGAGCGTTCTCCTGTCTTCCAACATAAAAAATTACAGTCAATCCTTACACTCTTTGTACGAGTAATCCATTGATGGTGGATTTTTGTCGTAATGTTTTCAGATGTGCTCCGATGTCTGTCGCCATTTTCTTCTTGGCTGTTGTCACTTTTTCTACGAAATGCTGAATGGAGGAATGGTTGCATTAGAAGACTGGGATTCAAAGTGTAAACGTTTGGAAAAAATCAGCGACGTGAGTAGACTTTGGCCAATTTGTACTTTTATTGTTGCATTGTTATTTGAAAAGTAAAGAGTGTTCTTATGTAGCGTGTTTCCACTAAATGTGTTCGATGTGCTTTACAGAGTTTCCCTGGCAGGCCAATACAATCTAAAATCCTTCTCAGCCCAGAGGGGGCATACAGAGGTGCGACCCGATGAAAAGTGCTTCACTACCCATTATACACCTTGGTACGGTGAGGAAATGCCTGTAAAGAGTCTTTCCCAAGAAATCAACATCGCGCCCAACCGGGATTCGAACTTGGGATCTCACGATCACCAGCCCAAATGTCTACCAATAGACCATGATGCCACACATATTTATCCCTTTTAAGATAAATTTCTTGAGGAGAAGTAGATTTTAATTTAATTCAATGGAATGGAACATATTACGCTGGTTAAATTTTGTCAGTGATCTGATTTGGTTTAGATTACCGTGTGCCAACCATCCATTGCTTGCTGACTTTTGTTCTAGACTATATCATTGTTGTTTCATCTATATATATAAAGGAGGACAGGGTACACACACATAGACAATATACAGAGTCCATGAAGACGGATTTCATTTCCAAAATTCCGCTGAAGGAAGAGTCATTTCCTAGGCTTTTCCTTTTAATACCGTTCAGTTGACGTGCTCATCGGTGACTATATATTCGCACAATATTCTCGAGAATACACACCGCACTTAATAATCATCAAGCCTTCGTCTCACTAATATTACAAGCGATGTTATTAGAAGTTAGATCTAGATCTAGATCAATCTATTATTCAATT
>JASKDV010198102.1:0-11076 GCA_032466395.1 Aegires albopunctatus
TTAACAACCCCCCCCCCACCACCCCAATGGTTAATGTCAACTTTAATTTAAAAAAAATAAAAAATTAAGATCTTAAAACAATGCATAGAACTTGCTTAATTGCATTTAATATTGGAACTAATGTCATATATTGTCCTTTATATTTATATTGATTATTACTAAAAAATAATCTCCTTGATCAGACAACTATGCACAAGTTCTATATTTTCTATGTAAATTGTAAATACTAGATCAACACATTAAAAACACACGAAAATAAAAATAATACTGCACACTACCTGCAAAATATGAGTAGATCAATTAAAATGACAAGAAACAAACAAAGGAGATGAAAAAACATAAACCGATACATAAATGCACACAGCATGGTTTTAAAATTGGTCAATAAATTGATTGTATAACTTCTCATATTGTACAGCAGTTGCTACATTACATTAAGATTCTAATTTATCAACAAAAGCCATTAAAAATTAATAAAAAAAATAAAATAAATCACACCATAAAAATAATGAAACCAAATGAATTCATCAATAAACTTAATCAATACCCAGACAATATTAAAAAAGATTTTTTGGATTAGAAGTTAAGCTGTGAAAATAAGTCTAGAGATAAATAATGCATAAAAGTGCAGTAATTTTAACCTGTTTTATATAACTAATAATGATAAAAACTGACCTAAAAATTGGGGATATCTAGATATTTGGATAAATCAAAATTTTTATCATTCATAACTAACTTTGATCAACCAAAATTTTTAATTATCTATTGGTATTTGGCCGACCAAAATTTTTTACCAAGTAAGGGATCTAAATAGCAGTAAATTCTTCTTTGATGTTTGTTTCTTCTTAATTCATTCATAATACTGACACCTCCCCCCAAATATAACTACAAAAAAAAAAAAAGAACACACCCAAAAAACCCAATTCAAGCAAAATATAAACAACCTATCAACAACCAAAAACAATACCGTGGAAAATACAACAAAATGTTAACCGGATACATGTAGTCGTAACACTAACAGTACTGGGTTTCCTGATCATCGTGGATGGTGTGAGCAAATCAAAATACTACATATATTTTATTGTTAACCAGTGTATCAATGATCAATAACATCATTGATTAAAAAGAGATAGCGTATACATGTTTATAAAAAAATATTTTTAAAACATTGAAAAGTTCAGAAAAATGGACCTGTTCAAATTCACTCAAGTGTTGTGCATGGATAAAAATAAAACAGGCAAGATGGAATGTGCAATAATCAAATTCTGTGATCCAGAAAAATTTGGGTCTTAAAAATGTCTCACTGTTATTGTTAATAAAACAAAATGGAACAACACAAGAACATTTCAAACTAAAAAATGACACAAGGGAAGAGGTGATATGAATTTAAATGTCTGACACAACTTCTCAAATCCAATATGGTAAAAAAAAAGGAATACATTCTGTTTAAGAACATGACACTTGATAACCAGGATATGCTATCCTTAGCATTCTTCATGAGTACCAAATATGCATGATTATGGGCAACATTGTGAGTATAAGTACATGTAAATCAAAACAACATAGACTTATCTTTGTTTGGGATAAGTTATACATGAAAATGATAAAAAATGACAAAGACAATAAAAACGAGAAGCCATTCTTAATTTGAAGCCGAAAAGAAGACCAGTGGTAGCATACAAATTCATAAAACAGTTGTTATTAATGTATTTGTCCCTGGTTATAAGCATTTGACTGAGATTTAACAGACTGCTAAATAGTTTCAGTGATATCCAAAAAGGTAGCAAGTGCTTGCTTTTTTTATTGCTTAGGTATCATCTCCATATCACATGAAATCTTAAAAAGTTGCAGAAAGGTGCAATTTAGATTGAGGAACAAGCAGCAGGTTTCATAGCATCCAATCATGGCCATGCATGGAAGATCAAAAATGTCAGATGACCCCAAGCCATTGTTTGATAACTAGGCACAGGTACATGTTAATGCCAATCTATTATTTCTACGACTGCTACAAGTTGTCATACAAATGGTAGTTTCACACATTGCGATTAGCAACCAACATTTCAAACTTTCTGATTAGATTATCTGAGTCTCATGAATATATCTACATTCTGGCTTTAGAGGATTTATGAAAATAATGTATTTGCTAGAGTCTAGTATCAGTAGGGGTTTAAGTTAGTTTAACTAGTCATATGGCCAGAGGAAACTTAGTTGACTACACAAGAAGTGAATTGGATGTAATAATACTTGAATGGTGTAATCAATGCAAGTCATCGTCACATATGAACATGAGGATTAAAATTGTTTGGCAATGGTGGTAGTTTACATAATATTTAGAATTAAAAATACTCAAGAAAAAACAAACAAACGTGAATACTTTAAATCGAAATCGAATATGTACAAATTTGACATGTGACCATTTTTACAACCTTTACAAATATGTTCCTCTGGCAGTGTTTAATAAATGTTATTATTCTCTATTTTACTTCCTCCACATCTACTTTTTACTCTCTTCCTTCTCTCCTCTCCCTCCCTCTCTATCAGAGCTCTTTGCCCCCAACATTAAAATGATATGATGATAATTAATCTAATTTACAATAGGAGTATTTATCAACAATTTATAACATGTAACCAGCTCTTCACTTTACCATTCGTTTCCATCTAACAACCTCAGGCTAAGGGCCCTTGAGGGGCAAATAAAGATTCAGTATTGAATTGGATTGTATATGCCACCACAGATTCCAAGTAGATCTATGCAGTGAGACACAACATTGCATGTAACAAACTAGTCATCCTGCTGTAGCTCATCTACTGAATTCTCAATGCAGGATTGTTTGCTTATTTCAAATTTGATGGCCTGTTGCTGAAAGACACAACAAAGGTGCGCATTTGTCCTTGAAATGCCTTAGGGCAAGAGGCAAAAATGGTTCATTTCCTATGAGTGTTGTCTGATGAAAGCTTCTTCACCTCAGAAAAACGTTCCCCTTTTACACTGACAATTTGTCCATCTCGATAACGAACAAGTTTCTTGGCTTCCTGTTAAGAGAAAATTTAAAGATGTCATTATAAGGTCAAAGTTTATCTCAAATTCAATGGGTTGGGGTAGATCATATGATACTTAATTGTAAAGTGGTCAAGATCTCAGTAACTTATAATAAGATTTTCTTTTGAAATTGTACAGTCAAAAGCCCACAAAATCGATATTGCTCATTTTGACATCCTGCATATCGTCAGTGTAATTCTCTAAACACGTAAGTCTGTTATCATTATGAGCGGACATAAGTGTTTAGAGAATTACACTGACGATATATCAATGTCATTTCAAAGTCCTGTTCTTTTCTTATATACAATAGGTTGAAACAAAAAAAATACCAATGAAAGTTTTGTGAAAAAAACCTAAAATCGACATCCTGACACAACTTTACTGTGATAAGCTAATAAACAACATAGATATCCGCTAATACTAATAGCTAGCAAATTGATTGGTAGAAGCCACTAATTAACTCACTCAGCCCTGATCCTAAACGATATCGAGATGACGAATCCTGCGTCGAACCCTGGTCCCGATCAAAGTCGAGATTCAAATTAAGAATGTTTAATTGTACGAGCAGTATCCGGCAGTTGACAAACTGGTTTCAGTTACTTTTGTTAGCTACTCAGCTTGCCGAAGATATCCATAAATTGAGGATTAGTCATAAATTTAGCTATAAATTAACCCAATTTTTACGGGGAACTGGCTAACGGGAGAATCCATTTTTTCTCACTTTCCAAAATGGCTGTGCCCAGAAGAAAAATTCACCCAAGACAGTGACATTGAGCCTGATACATTTGAATCAGATGACGAAGATCATTTGTATTTGATTTTCTATGTTTACTTTTATTATCAAGCTTTTTTATTGTGAACATTGTACATTGTGACGTTGTGAGCTGAACAGCAGATCTAGATATAGTAGGCCTAACAGTTGACAAGGCCTGACTGTCTGTGGCCAATGGTCAGACTAGACTAGTTGGAGATCTAGATCTCTAGTTCTAAATATTCACAACTGTAACTGCTTCCAGGACTTCCACACCAAAAAGGATTATCTTTAGTTTTGTAGTTTTTGTGAGTACCCCTATGCAAATAAATCAGGTTTCTATCCCATTGATGATTTTTTTTTTTCATCTTCTTTCGCATTTTGGGACAATTAGTAATAAGGTCTATTTTATCTATCTCTTTATTTTCAACACAAAAATGCTTGCAAGCAATTGTCAAACATAATAAATGTATAAACAAACACAAAAATGTTAATATAATGTTATAGTTATTCATATCATTTCCATTTTCAAGCTGATACGTATGTCTTGTTGGAGTTTTGGGTGCTTTAGCGAAAAGGAAAAAAGTAGGGTGATTTCAAAAATTCATGACAGAAAGAGTATTTGATATAGAAAGTTCTAATTTGTTTATTTAGAAAGATCTAAAGATGTTGAATTACTATTGCAATTTTGAGCTAGCTATTTAATACTGTTTTTTCATGAATTTTTGAAATCTCTTAAAAATGGCTCTGGGGGACGGCCCAAGGAAACTGACCTGGGCTGAGTGAGTCAAAAGATTAGTCTTCTTATGAACTGTGCAGTGTCTGTTGATATAAACACTGCCATTTGCATGCAAAACCCAGTGTATTTCTCTTTATACCCAATAAATAAACATACATGTACCACATTTTGGATGCAAATGGCAGAACATAAGCAGAATTATACTTCTCCAATATCTGTATATTAGCATGTTATAAATACAAAAACCATATCATGAAACTTTCCAAGGTCAATAAAAAGTAAATATATGAAATTTCAATCAAGTCTCTTAAAAAGCAAATCAAGATTAAGAAGCAAAAGTTTTGATGGCATGTCAAATGATATAATGGTAGCAACAGCAACAACAATAATAAAAATAAAAATAATATAATAATAATAATTAAAAGTCGTTCTCATCTAATGCACATATCAAAGCGTAGCCGTACTCAAGGCGCTTAACAATGGCTATTATATCAACATAAAAAAAATATTAAAATTATATTATTATCAATACTAATAGTATAATAACAATAAATCCCCTCAATAATTAAATGGAAAGGTAAAGAGATTCATCGTAATCAACAACCATAAAAATAATAACAGGAAACATATCATGTACATATGTGCCTTTTTTTAGAGTAGATGGATTTATATGGCAGAGAAATATAATTCATAATTTCATTTCAAGCAACAAAACAATGAGTGTGTGTATTTCCTGTAGTAAGTAAAGTAAATAAACAATTTAAATGCATGCTGATTTACTTCAAAAAGATATGAAATCATTTATAAGGAAAATAAATGAAATGTTACAAGAAACATGTAGAGAGTATTCATACCTAGCCTGAATAATAAAAAGAATAATTTGGATTTCTACCTCCTTGAACAAAGAGAAATTTGTAACAAGCTTCATTTCTATAAATATTTCTTAACGTCTGCATAGAAATAATACTTATATTTTAAAGGATTAAGGTTTAGATTTACATATGAATACAAAAGCTCCAAAATAAATAGCTCCATTTTTAACAGACTGAAGCACAAAAGGTAAAAAAACTCTTTTGGCTTATATGCTTCCTGAGTGACAAGACAAATAGGAGTTTTAATTAATAGCCTATTAAGGGGCCACCAGTTGCCTAAAATATTACTCCTGAAATCAATAAGGCCATTTTTGAGCCATTGGTAGCATAAAATAGCCTTATTTTTAGCAATAAGAAATAAGACAATGATGATAATGCTATCAGTAGCCTCGTGATAACCTTATTTGATGAGAAAGACAAGGGAAACCGGAGAACTTGCTATTTGGCCTTCAAAAACTAAAACAACTGACAGGCCTGAGATTCAATTCCTTGATGCAATGCAGGCGATCTTCGTCCACTTGATGTTCTTAAGGAAGGTGGGAGAAGACTAGCAGCACAATACAATATAATGCCAACGAAAAAAACAAAAAACAATTAAAAAAAACAAACAAACCCACAACAGAAAAAAACCTGACTTAATCAAAGAGAGAATTAAATTGAAATAGGGTATTTTATATCTAACAAAAGAATTCACAAGCCTGCTTTAACTCTAAGGTACATTGTACTGTAAATTTTTCAAGATCACATGAAATCACAAAAAATACACATACACATATATACCCTTAACCGGAAAGCTACCACAAAGTGAGATTTACATCATACTTTGAACAAGAAAGAAAAATAAAAACCCACCTTAAAAATTAAATCATTTGTAAACTTGAAATGGTATTGTAGAAAATGTATCATTGGCCATATTCTATGATGCCACCCTACATAAAAATATAAAACAGCTCCAATTAAAATAAGCAACGATAAGCGTATAAGCCTAAAACTACATCACTTGTATCTCATCAGGTTTTAACTGGTTTTAATCAGATATAGAAAAAACATGCAGAGCCTTTCTAGTAGTTAAGATTTTCTACTTCTCCACATATTCACAACAAACCTCCCATATTTAATAATTGGATGGCTACAGAATTAAATCAACATTTATGACAATTATGACTGCCAAAGGTAAATCTAATGTGATACTGCTTAATGACTTCTCCTCTCTTCCTTTCAAGATGAACCAGAAAGGATATGTTTAAAATTTTCACTTACTTCATGAATATGTTTCTACTCTATATGACTCCCACATAAAAGAAACCTTGTCAAGAAATCTACAGTGATATGGCTAATAAATTGATTTGGAGGGGTTTATGAAGCAGGAAATAAATAAGATTGATTAAATTGCAATATTAACAACAACTGTTTGACAATACTGGTATATAATTAATTATATTCTCCTCAATGAGCCATGATCCATGTCGAAGACAACTGCAATCTTGAAGCGCAACATCTCAACTAATTCCTGAAAAGCAATCAGCTTTTAATTGCTTTTTGTGGAGAGTGATTCCTACGATGGCTGGAGATTTGAATGATGAAATTCAGTAAGCATACATCAATGATAACGATCTCAATATCTGTCAACTCCATATCAAATTATTGTAAATTCTTATCAATAATCTGTTGTGACACACTGCATACTTGCTCACAAATTCATAAAACAGTTGTAACAAAAGATTGCATGACAATGATGAAACAAAGCAGTTAAGTGGTAGAAATAAAATTCATCTTCAAACAATATTACTTAATCTAAATTGAAAACAATTTCTAATTCCAAACAAATTTTAAAAGTTCAAATTAATATATGCATATAATTAAAATAAAAGGATAACTTCTTTTCATAAAAATGATTATCCAAGTTCTTAAATCTTTCATTGGAGCAATGAACAGTTTAATCTCAATATTCATGAAAACTTACTTAATAGCTCTTGCAAGTTGCAGATAACCAGTAAGCCCGACAAAAATATTAACAGCAAAAAGGCTTATATTCTTGGGAATGATCACTAAAGAATAACGAGCCCATATTGTTCCTATATAAAACAAAAGAATCATAAAATTATAATGTAATATGGTCTGCAATCATTCCTTGAAATTGGAAACAAGAATCTCTTATTCAAGCACATGTGGATTAATTCAGGTATAAGAGAGTGTAGGGAGTAGATAAACGGAAATTGGCTGAAAAATTCAAATGTTCTTATTTTAAGAATATTAATATTTCGTAAGATTTCATTTTCCTTTATCGTTTATTTTTATAGTTTAATAGACATGAAAAAGGCAATAAAAAAAAAAACACCATTTACTAAGCAAAGGACAACATAACATAGTTTGCCTAAAGTAAAATCAATTGCCAAAAAGCTTTGAATTTACCTGTGGCAGCCAAGGCTGCTGATTGGTAGATGCTAAGCTTATCTGCGGGTCGAGCAAGATCTCCCAAACCAGCAGCTACTAACACCTGATACAAAAAAAAAAGTTGTAGAGGAATTAATTAATGTGATTAATAGCAAAAAACGTTTAGCACATAACACTCATAAGACACTTCATAATACAGCACATACTCTATACATGTATTAATAAGCTTTCTAGTAGTAAAATTGCCCCAGTCATCTGCTTTCTGAACTTATTGGGAAGACAGATATTCCAAATGGTGACCGGCCTCTACACAATTGCACCAATTTATCAATAACATTGTCTCAATTTTAAAAAGTAAAGAATAACATAGCAATAATCTTGAACCCTAAAAGTTTCTTAAGATTTGAAGGGTTTACTTTTACAGTTTTAACTGTATTTAACAAAAATGAATGCTTGGACGTGGAGATGAACAGATGACAAAAAGCCTTTAAGGATGTCTGTGTTCCTGGCTACAATATTGAATTATCAAATAAGAAGTGATCTACTTTTGACAACAAGACTGAATTTTTTCCAATGGATAACTTTCATTTAAACTTAAACCATAGCTGTTTTGAAATATGGTCCATTTGAAATTTAATACTCACCCATTTACCAGCTGGAGCCCAAAAGTGGACTGTTTTGAGACCTGAATGAATAAAATGGAAAAAGAAAAGAAGAGAAAACTGTCGATTTAATAAGTTTAATCACTTTCTTAAAATGTTTTTTCTGAAGGCACTTAATAATTGAATACTCTAACGAATAAATTGTTTTAATCGGTGCCTTCTCAAAGACATTATAGGAGTGTGGTTGCTTGAAAACAGCTTTCTCCAGAGAGCAATGCCATTACTTTCAAAATATGTTGGCATTATATGTTTTTTTTCGTTTTTTAAAGTCAATGTTAAGTATGTTAAAACAGGCAAAGAAGAAAGAAAGAAAGAGAGAGAGTGAGAAAGTGTGAGAGAGTAAGATAGTAAGAGAGTGAGAGTGAGAGAGAGAGAGAGAAAATCTTTTGCGGGGTTCTACTTCAATGGATTCGCCAAGGAGTAGACTAACGTCTTAGAGAGGAGCAAGCAGGAATTAGAGCTGACCGTTCATGTACCAACCAAATATTCATACTCAGAAACGTTGAACAATGCCTTGAATGGAATTTCTTATTATTATATTAACTTCAGTAATTTTGAAAAGGCTTTTGACAGCATTCACTACCCATCCTTATGGTACATCCTGCCACCAAAAGTTATTAACATAATCCAAGATACGTATACACCAATAACCAGTGCTATATGTACACCATGATGGAAAGCACAGTGATTGGTTCAAGGTACGAACCAGAGTAAGACGGGGTTGCATCATTTCACCCTTCTTTTTCTCATAGTAATTGACTATGTCATGAGAACTGCTGTAGCAGACAGACCAAGAGGTATTACTTGGAATTTATTTCATCATTTAGAGGATTGTGACTTTGCAGATGACACCAATAACCAGCGCTATATGTACACCGTGATGGAAAGCACAGTGATTGGTTCAAGGTAGAAACCAGAGTAAGACAGGGTTGCATTATTTCACCCTTCTTTTTCTCATAGTAATTGACTATGTCATGAGAACTGCTGTAGCAGACAGGCCAAGAGGTATTACTTGGAATTTATTTCATCATTTAGAGGATTGCGACTTTGCGGATGACATAGCTCTCTTGTTCCATACCAAGCAAGATACAAGAAAAAACAAGTAGAGTTGCCGAGATAGCATGTAAAGTGAGGCTAAAAATCAACTCAGCCAAAACCATAGTCATGAAAGTGAAAGGAAGGAAATGATCTTGATTACTTCGAAAGCTTCAAAAATCTTGGCAGTAACATCACAAGTGATGGCAACTTTGACAGGGAGATGGCCACCGGAATAGGTCTTGCCGCCCAGGCTTTCAGGAAGCTAAAGAACATATGGAACTCCTCAAGTCTGAGCACAAACTTAAAGCCGAGGATTTACCAGTCAAGAGTAAGATCGACACTGCTTTATTCCTCGGAGACAAGGAAAACGAAAAAGACCATTGAGTCTTGAGTCTGAGAGGTTTGAAAGAAGATGTTTGAGAAGACTGTTAAAAATATCTGGGAAGACAAAAGTCAGCAATGAGGAGATATGGAGAAAGACTGGCCTCTCAAAAGTACTGGTGGTCAAGAAATGGCGTTGGACCTGGCTTAGCCATGTCCTGCGCATGAAGAAAGGACGTCATCCTCTTGAGGCATTGTCGTGGGCACCACCAGGGAAACAAAGTAGAGGAAGACCATTTGGCACCTGGCGTGTTACAATTGCAGATGAGCTAACAGAGTTTGGTAAGATCTGGAGGGAAGTACGCTGGTTGGCCCAGGACAGGGTTGGATGGAAATGCTTTATTGATGCCTTTTATGCTAAGAAAATGTGCCAAAATTTAATTAATTCGGCCTTCGTTCAGACATCAGCACCATTTGGGAATTGTTGTCCAAGGCTGCCATGATAGATCAGAAACATATCATTATATTAAGAGCATAGCAAATCTACAACAGTCAAGCGTCGAAAAATATAGCTGGCCTGCTATGACTTGAAAGTATATATATATATTGAAGAAGTACATCTCATTAAAAAAAAAGGGTAGGTCTAATCATAATCTATTCTCCCTTAAAATTCAACAACATTTACTGACGACACTGAAAAAATATTTATTGCTAACCCTTCCCCTACACCCTCACCGTGTCCCTAACCCTGGCTAATGTAGGGGGGCTCTACCCCTAGACGAAAGGCTCAGGTCCAATACTTTATATTCGATACTGACGATAAGCATAAAAAAATAAGAATGTGAACTTCGTTTCGTTGTATCATTTCGTTTAAGTAAATCCCTCATTGTTTCAATGTGTTGGAAAAAAATTAATAAAAAATTATTTGCTGCTTTTTGAGCGTTAAAATGAAAAATTTCAAAGCGTACTTTATTTTTTAAAATTGTAACAGAACTTTTGGCGAAAAAATTATGGATATAGAGGTTGTGGTTTAGGAGAAGTGACACATATATGTGTATTACATATGTATTTCCACTCTTTTTGATATATAAATAATTTATATTATAAAATATAAAAGGATAATATCGGGTCACAATTAAGCGCTCCTTTATGAGTATTCGAGTATCCGTATCCGCCCTTCTAAATCCCGTCAGGTACTCGTCCCGATACTCGTACTTCGAAGCAGGCATATTGACAGTAGGTGACACTAGAATATGAAA
>JASKDV010198113.1:0-11076 GCA_032466395.1 Aegires albopunctatus
TTACAATGGATTCAAGTATTTTACATAAAATACATGTTAAACTTATGGGACGATAGTTACCTGGATTACTTCTATCCTCCTTTTTAAAGAAAGCTGTAACATTAGCTAGATTCCAATCATTTGGTACATAGCCTAAATATAATTGAAAGTGGGTAACATATTTCCGCAGCCACCTCCTTTAATATATATTATGGATGAAGCTCGTCCGAACCCATAGATTTGAAAACATCAAGATTAAATCATTTATTGGCCCTTTCATCTTCATGAATCACAATATAAGATATATAACTACCATTATTGAAATCATTCAAATAAGATAGATCAACAGTTTCTGATTCATAAAAACACTTGAAATTTTTTTATTTAGAACCTCCGCCTTTTCATTGTCAGTGACAGTTAAATCGCCATTTGATTTCTTTAAAGCTCCAATTCCCGATTTCTTCTTCAGCTTCGTATTAACATATCTCCAGAAGGCTTTTGGGTTTCTTGTTTTAACTTCTTTAGTTATTCTCTTCTCAAACGTTGAGATAGCTCGAGAAATCCTACGTTAAGATGCATTTCTTATATCAGCATATTTTTTTATAGTTATAAGGAGTTTTATGTCTCAAAAATTGTTTAAATAACTTATTGTTTCAATTTACATATATCTTTGCGGTCTTAGTCATCCACAAAGGTTTTGAACTTCTAAAATTTGATTTAAGTGGAACATTTGTTATTCTATATATTTCAGTTTCTCTTTGAAGAATGTCCACGCTTCTTCAACATTCATACATTTTAAGATATCCCAATAAACTTGATTTAATTCCTCTATGCAACAATCATAATTTCCCTTGAAATAGTTGTAACGTGAACGTTTGTTATTATTTGATGCTATTGATAAATTAAGAGATATGTGTGACATGTCATGATCACTTCTTCCCAAAGGAGCCAAATGTTCGATATTGTTAATAAAATAATATTCCCTACATAGTATGATATCTAAAATATTATCTTTCTGATTGATACGATGTCTTGTGGCCTCCTTTGCTAATTAAATTTAAAAAAGCATCACGGATTGCCTCTATGAACAGATTCTCAGGATTTACATTACAAGGTCTATTGCCGTCAACAGATGGAAAATTAAAGTCTCCGACTATCAAAACCATATCAAAGCCATCCCTTCCAATTTCAGTGAAATTTTGGCTCCCATTAATAATGAAATGAAATTTATCAAAAGTAAAATTTGTGTATACATTGCCAATCAATATTTTAAACTTATTATAAGTAAATGTACACCAAACACTTTCATTTACTGGATTGGAGTTCTTGAAAGAAACTCGAATTGGGTCAAGATAATCAATTATATATATAGCAACCCCTCTAATAGGAGAGTTGTTAAAGAATAAAATGTAATTATTGATGGAGAATTTAATATTTATATCAATTTTCATTTGACGTTTCGACAAAATCTCAGTTGGGCATATAATTCTAGGTTTGTATTTTGAAATTAAAACTTGCAATTCATTCCTTTTGTTCAGTAAGCTATCTACATTTGCATATAGAATATTAAATTCATTATCATGAAAAGAAAACATCATTTGATAAACATAATTGACAATAGAATAAAACATTATATTAATGAATAGTTGGACAACTTTAACATTGAGAATGTATTCTGAAACAAAAGTAATTAATATTTAAAAGACGAGTTAAATGGAATCGATACTCGATGTTTCTTTAAGAGAGCGCATTTTAGCACCCTCTAATGTCCGCTCATTTGGCGGCTTTGGGACTACGTCGTAGGTCCAGAGAAAGAACGTTTTCCGACCAACAATGTTCATATACATTGACCTAAATTGTATCGGACATGTTAAAGAAACAGAAAGAAAACTTGTATATTCATAGAGCAAGGTGCATAAGTGTTTTTACATGACTATATAATCTGCTACATTATAACAATAAAAATATGCACAAGACAAGCTTACAGCCTTATAAGAACCAATGCATCTTTTGATGCGGACAATACTGTATAGATATATTTGTACAGCTAAGTCGAATAAGGATTTTAAGAGAAATCTTGGTTTAAAAAAAATTCAAACCTAACGCGACTCAGTCCGAAGGTCGATGCTCTAACCAATCTGTCAATAACGAAATTCTGATTTCATAATAACCACGAGCGGTCATTAATAAGACTGATAGAAGCTTGAATAGCGCTTCGTCCAACAGATGCGACGGAAAAAGACAACGCCTGATTTTATTGGATATAGCAAATTAATAATTGCCTCCAGATTCGTAGCATGTGTCACACAGAACATTGAGAAAATTACAACTGTTGCTAATTAATGAACATTTAATTGGGATAGGAGAGGGCGGAGATTGTTTAACGGGCACGTACTATTTGTCGCTGGCAACATTGATATAATTTTGTGTGTGTGGGTGTGTGTGTGTGTGAGAGAGAGAGAGAAAGAGAGAGAGAGAGAGAGAGAGAGAGAGAGAGAGAGAGAGTGAGAGAGAGATAGAGAGAGAGAGAGAGAAAGAGAAAGAGAGAGATAGAGAGAGAGAGAGAGCATTATCTTTATCTTGATATAATATAACCTACTTCTATATGTACGCTGGACCACGAAGCTAAAACGGCCGGGAGCCAGTGCAGCCGATTCAGGCTTCATGTTGCAATCGGATTATTTTGTTTCCAATGTCTTATGCTCCCTCATATTATATATTATTGCCTAGTCCTATCGGAGACGAACGATACACTCGGAGGTCCCATGTGCCTTGGCACATGTAAAAGAACCATCGGTGGTTGAAAATCGTAAGATCAGGCCGTTCCGGTCGCTACCCGGGCTTACTTCAATTCCTATCATGTTCCAATTAAGAGAAATACCCTTAGAAACTGTTCCTATTCAGACGTGTTGACGTTTTCTCTCCGCTGAATAAGCAGGAAATATCACGATCTGAGGGAAAGGAGTATCCCTGAGCAACCACACTTCCTGAAAATACATTGCCCTGGCGCAGAGAAAGATACTGCCTCATGGTCAGATCTGACCGATGGAAGCCTATTATGATGATGATATATTGTGAGAGGCTATACACTCTGACCTATACAACTTTCTCAAAAAAGTTTTCGTCACTGCAAGCAATCCCATCGAATTCTACACACGAGTTCTTTTGAACCTTAAAGGCTATCGGATGGCGAAGTTTCGTTTTTTCTTTTATCTATGAATTTCTGAAGAAAAAAAATTGAAGAGAAAAATTGCTGACATTTGTAAATACAATTTTAGCCAACTCGAATGACGTTTAGCACTTGTTTGAGTAATCAGCTGGTACATATTCTCATTATCTGCTTCTATGCATTAGGTCCGCCATAATAGGATTCATCAAATTAATTGATTATTATTTGACCATAACAAGCCTATTAAGTCTTTTTCTTTCGATATAGCGAGTCGACATTCATGATACTATTGAAATTAGGGCATTCTTGTACTTTTATATGGGATTGGGATGCTAGACTCCTCGTGTTTAATCCACCTTGTACGAAAAGGGAGTTGTTTACCATTGCACCACATTTTCTACGCCATGTCTTGTAACTCCCAACAGCTGCCTGGAGACGCAACTTAGCAATGTTCTTTTATTGAATAAAACAATTTGAAATAATAAGATTTCTCATTTGTGGTCATAGAATAATATAAACCATAATGACAAATAAAGCCAACTGAACTCTTCAAAATTAATATTGTCGATCTTATCTAAGTACAGGATTGATTGACACATGGATAGTCTCATTTCCTTTCCTCTTTTCACAGACTCATCATGAAGTTGTTTAACGTCTTCCTTTTGGTCGCTGTGTTAATTGCCGCAGCTACAGCTGAAACAGCAAGTCGATTTGAGTGCCAGTATCGTGGAAAGGTACGTGCTACCAAAAAAATCAATTTGTACAACCATTTAATCATTTTTCTAATGGCTTAATCTTGAGTTTGTCCTTCTGAATTAATTATATCGTTGTCCTTATACCTTAATCTTGTTTTTGTTCTCATGTCTAAATCTTTTCGTAGTCCTTATCGTTTAAACTTATTGTTGTTCTTATAGTTTAATCGTATCATTATCCTTATGGCTTAATTGTATCCTTGTCCTTATGGCTTGATCTTATTCTTGTCCTTATCGCTTAATCTTATAGTTGTCCTTATGGCTTAATCGTATCCTTCTCATTATGGCTTAATCTTATCGTTGTTCTTATGGCTTAATATTATCATTATCCTTAAGGCTTAATATTAACTTTGTCCTTATGATGTAATCGTATCCTTGTCCTTATGGCTTTATCTTATCGGTGTCCTTATCGCTTAATTTTACTGTTGTCCTTATGGTTTAATCTTATTCTTGTTTTTATACATGTACCTTAATCTTATCGTTGTCTATTGATTAACCGTTTCGTTGTAATAATCGATTTATTGTATCGATGTCACGCGGCGATTCTGTTAACTGGTTGAACCGACTTCTCTTGGTAGACATTATAATGAGCATGTATCTGTTGGTCTCAATTTGAAGTCACAGTTGAGTAACGAAATAACATGTGTGAGGTAATGCGATTGAAAAAAAATATTAAATGAGTACTCGTATGATAAATAATGTACAAATCAATGATTTGTCCGTCTGAGTGATATTATTACTATCTAATTACAAGCCTCTACTCATTTAAGCAAACCCCTTTACCATACTCATGATCAAAACAAAGAATGCGTCCGGCTTTTAGCTTAATTACCTTACCTTAATTCTGGCAAGTCCCCTGGAGAAAAAAATGCCCCTTGGGAAGTAGCCGCCCAGACACGCCTCCTGTATGAATCCCTATCCAAAGATAATATTCCGGCCTCTGCGATGTCTACATTCAACCAACCATGATGTCATCTTTCCACTGTCTTCTCGTCTACCTCTTTTCCTTTTTCCTGCTACTGTGCCTTTTATTATAGTTTTTCGTAAATATGATAGCTTTTGTTTTTTTAATGTTTTATTAGGTGGATTTCTTTTATGTTTAGTCGTTTCCTTACGTCTTCATTTCTTATTTTCTGTTTCTATGATATTTAAAAATTTCGAAAGCATATCATCTCAAATAATTGAATCTTTTTTTTTATGTCACTTTGTTGTAGTGTCTAACTTCACAGCCGTATTTGGATAATGCAGGTTTCCAGGATTTTGACTTTGATTTTATTGTTTTGTCCTTTCTACAACTTGCCAATGTTGTTTAATTTCTGCTTTGCCTGTTAGCCTTTTCCTGATTTCATTTTCTGAGCTTCCTTCTCCGTTAAAAGTGACTCCAAGATAATCAACATTTTTCACATATTCTATCATTTCGCCATTTATTTGTATTTTTGTGCTGTTTTCACATTTTTCCGAGTCCATTAATTTTGTTTTCTTGGTGTCTATTAATAGAGTTTTATCTTCGCTATGCTCTTTTGTTGCTTTAAATAGATTTTCAAGACCATCTGAAGTTTTAGAAAGAAGGGCTGTATCATCGGCGTATCTCAGGTCTCTAATCTTTTGTCCGTTTATGTTTACTTTGTCATATTCGTGATGTCGTTCTTCATTTTCCACCTTTTTCATTATGTCTTCTGTGTACAAACTGAACAGATGGAGTGATAGTATACATCCTTGGTGTACTCCTTTTCCTACCTCAAATGGTTCAGTCGTGTTTTATTCAAGTTGTACTACAACTTTTTGTTTATGATAGAGAGCTTTTAGTAAAGCTATTAACTTTGGATGGAAATCCATATGTGCCAGTGTCTGCCAAAGTTTGTTGTGGTCGACACAGTCAATAATGCTTTGGAATAGTCAATGAAACATATTCTTAGATCTTGATTCATTTCATTATGTTTTTGCAAGAGGGATGTTAGGTTCAGTAAGTGGTCTCTTTTGCCTCTCTTTTGTATTTTTGAAACCTACTTGATTAAACGATAACAAAACATCACTAATCTTAAAGATCTTTATTTGCTTTTACAAGTCATGTCATTCTAAATAATACACATAAGCTGTCAAGCGATTTTGATGTGAGAATTGAATGTATCATAACATAATCTTATAACATGTTATTCAACGTTCGCCTATACTTTTTTATATTTAATAATCTGTATGCCTCTCATCACTTTGAATGATAACTTTACATCTACTTCTCATTAAATTTACCAACAAAGTTAAGTATGGTATGGAATGCTATTCAATATGAATGTCAGTTAGTGCTTGAAACACTTCATCACAATTTTGAAGAGGAAGGGGGATGGGGGATGGGAGGGGAATGCTATGCCATTAAGCGTACTTGTAATTGGAGTGAGATTAAGAAACGCTGCATACATTATTATTATTCTCTCTTGTGAGAAAATCATATGTGATTGCCTTCAGTATGAGACATATCATTTTGCAATATGAATCCGTGGTCACAACTAAAAAACTGAATGAAATTGGTTTGGAGAATGTTCTCTGCTGAGTACCGAGTCCTTTCTCCTGTCAGTGCAAAATTCTCACGGGTGAGAGGCATTCTATATCCCGAAATGATTGTTCTCCATACTAACTTGACCTCTCTAATTTGGTGTTTCATGAATACTGGAATGGTGAAATTTTCATTTAAACGACGATTGCATCGCATTCCTCCGTTATGTCGCCCAAAGGTCAATCTTAATTCATCAGCATAAAGACGTGGGCCCATTTGTTGCCTATTCCAGGTCGCATGGACATTTGCCCTTTGTAAACAAACATTACGGTGAAATAAATTTGCTCGACATTATTCATGACGTCATTCACCTCAATCGTTTTCCATTATGAAATACAAGAGAGCGGGGAGCTCAGTAGATTGCGACGCTGGCATACGAAGCCAAAACGGTCGCGAATTCGCGCTCGACACGATTCGAATCCCGGTTGGTGCAGGCTCTATGTTGAAATCCGACTTTTTTTTTCTTCCATTTCTTTTGTTCCTTATTCTGCTGTAGGCAGGATATAAGTGCCTAGTCCTATCAGAGACGGACGATAAACTCGGAGGTCCCATGTGCCTTTGCATAGTTCTGAGCCCAACACAATATACTCATGTTGACAAAATCAAAGGTTTACAACACCGTTAATCTTTCCTCTCTCATCTCTGGATGTGAATCATAGACTCCGTACTGCAGGCGCACCAAGAAGCAGGAAAGATTTTATGTACATTCACTCCTCTCTATCCTTGGAATCCGGTGGCAAGATCAAGTCACGAACCTACAAATTCTTGATCGCATAAACTGTACTAGCATAGAACTAGGGTCATCAAGGCCGAGACATCTATTCTGCTGCAGGGTGAACTGGCAACTGACAAGCGCAAGCGAGGCCAGTCCAAGAAATCGTTCAAAGACTATATCATGTTCAACCTTCAGCTGTGCGACATCCCACCAAAGGACCTTGAATCCCACGTCAGCAACAGACTACTATTAAGATCACTGTGCATAATGCTTATACCAGCTATGAGGAAGCGACTGAATGCGGCAAGAAAAAGATGCTACCAACCTGTCAACCAGCAAACGACGATTGACTTCGAGTGTTCCCACTGCTCCAGATTCTGAGCATCCAGCTTTGGACCGCGCAACAGCCGCCTTAGTCCAAGTTTAAATACGAGTTTCAGATGAGGTCCCTTCGAATATGAAGAACCATCACTAGATATACTCAAGGTCTCACGATATCCAAAATGAACTCATCCATTTTTAAAGTGACATTCTGCTCGATACCTTGACAAGGAGATATTCGTGACCTAATTCTCATATGCAGTGTATCAATCCTACCCCAAGGTCATCATTGTTGCATGGCACCCCCTAATTCTATTCAATTTGCCTCCATTGTTGTCAACACGAGCCAATTTTTTTCAAAAACAAAACAGTTGGCAATGCATGAGACTGTCTCTTTATAAAGTCACCAATAATGTACTAATTCGCAGCATGAAAATATAATTAAGTTTCTCTCTAATTTGTTTGGATAGCATGTAAATTATTGCATTTCTTGAAATTGTACGATTTTCAAACAATTGTTCCGTTACCCTATTTTAGGGGAATTGGGTGAGGACTGATGTTTCAGTTTCAGAAATCATCCGTCAAGTCAATATGGATTAGCACCAGTAATATGATTAGGTGTGTGAGGTTTCTACACAACTCCTACATAGATGTTTATGTTGAGCCACTACTGTTTCTTCTTTTTTCTTTAAAGCAAATAATATGCATGTATACGTAATGCAGCCTTATTATCCAATCTTCTCATTTGGGGAGTCGTGAAAGGATCGTGGTTTTGAAAAGGGGGTCGCGAGAACCAAAAGGTTGGGAACTACTGACCTAGATTAAGAAAAAACTGTTGCTGCCTGTTTATAGATTTTTCGTCAGCTTTTAATACCATCAGACCAAATAATTTAATCAAAAAGTTGACAGATATGAAATTAACTTAAAAAATTGCCTTTTGGGTTAATTATTTCTTAAGTAATTGCACTCATTATGTCAAACTTACCAAATCGAAATCACCTTAAAAACAACAAATATTGGTACTCCACAAGGATGTGTATTATATCCCTTGTTGTTCACGCTATATACGAACGATTGTGCTATAATTAAGTCTTTCAATGTAGACAATACCATTCTCTCTTCTTTCTACCAGACAGCAATTGTTAGTATTTTGAATAATTTTATCGCTGAAAATGTGCGAGTTCTCGATAAAGAAAAGATCAATAAAATCATTAGAAAAGCTGGAAGAATTACAAAGACAAAATTTTCAACTTTTGATGAAACCTAAAAAATTGAATGTCTACGAAAAATTATTATAGAACGCTTTAAAATGTCATTATTTGTTTTTGCCATCTTACATACGCATGCTCTCACTGACATAATTTAATAATAGATTCATCTAATATTCCTATTATTGCCATTCATATTATTTAATCAATGATTGTCAAATGTTTATATTTTTATGATATTATTATTGGTATGTATTATGTTATCCAAATTCATATTTTTCCCGATATACATTGTATTGTAATGTTATACAGCATTGGATGTGAATATGCATTGGAATATGAGTGAGTGGGTGTATGTCTGTGTTTTTTATAAACATGATCATGAAACCTTTCTTGTCAAAACGAGATAAATAAAGATTCTGATTCTGATTCTCATCTATTTGCATGATTAGATATTGATAATTGTATATGTGTATTATGTTATTGTTGTTATAGTTTGGGGTTGTTGGTTGTTATGTTTGGCTTCTTCTTTTTTTTTTTAAGTTGTTGTTATTGAAGATGAAGCCATAATAATGAGCCTATGTGGACAAAAATATTTCTATCTTATCTTATCTTATCTTATCTTATCTTAACTTATCTTATCTTATCTTATCTTATCTTATCTTAATGTATCACAAACGGTCAATATCAATCCTTTAGCGTGACCTACGTGGCAGTCTGATCCAGAAAAAGTCAAGAAAAGTATATCTGCAAACTGTAGACCATAGTTTAACATAGCTCACGGACACTAACTAAAATGGGCAAAAGTAACAAGAGCTGTCATGAGTGAAATTTATACTCACTATGACAGATCCTTTTGCAGGTTTACTTTTATTGATTTGTTATGCAGCAGCCTGCCACGTCCGTAGTGGACTTAATCTGTCTGACTCTTAGCCGTTCGTGAATTGTAATATTTTATTATGACTTCCACCCACAGACCTACAGATATCGCGAGACTATGCCATCACATGACTGCAATGTTTGCTTCTGCTACGATGGGGAACGAACTTGCACAAACATAAACTGTCGAGGATGAAGCTACCTCCGCTGGAAAATGCAAAGGAACGATCTGAATCTTAAACACAAAAATGTGACTCTCCTTAACGATTTTTTTTTCCATCTAAAACCACATCAATGTTCGTAATGAAATAGAAATTATAGCTATTGGATGTCATCAATGATAACAACTTGATGGAGTTTAAAACGCATTACGTTTCGATCAAAGATAATTTCTAACTTTCTAATTAAATAAAGTTTATAAAAATTGTTTAATGTGTTTGCCTTCCTACTAAATAGCTACTATATCTGCCTATGATATGACCTCATGGCAATACCATAATTATGTTTTGACTATTAATGTAAGAACAATAAAATGACTTTTTAAATTTATGATTGCATAATGAATTAATGAGTTGGAGTGCAATTGCTTCTATTTTATGGAGGAATGTTTGATGCAAAATGAATAATAATTAGGCATACACTTGCAAAAGAAAATAATTACACTTTTAAATGTCGCTTTTCTCTATATAATGTTATTCACTTATGAAAAATATTTTGAACCTCTATTCACAATACTAATTCTTGATTTACGTCAGTTTTCAGTTCTAGGTGAAACCATATTATTATGCTACACATGAAAAATCATATTGTAATTATTTTATGATTTCTCATCTCTTAACCGGTTCGTTAATGCGGAGTTTTCAGTCAGACAGATCGATTAGCTTCTTGCAGACCGCTAACCTGAAAGAAAAGAATAATTTTAATCTTAACTACCATGCAATAACTTGATTTAAGTCAATGATCAGCTTCGAACTCCATTCAACGAGGACGGCGTTACTAGCGGCATGACGGTACGGATCGAATATCGAAAGAAATGTTCTAAAGGCGGAGGTGCGTACGTATGCTGGTTGCTGCCCCGAGGTTGCCAATAATGAAATTTATTTCCTGATGAGAAAGACCTGGCATGAGTTAATAATAACTCTTTTTATTCAGGTTTACGGTCTGCAAGAAGACAATTGACCGGACTGTCTGAGAGCACCGCATTAAAGAACCAGTTAAGAGAGACGAGAAATCATACAATAATTAAAATTAGATTTTGAACGTGGTTGCACCGAATGCTGAAAACTAACCATTGACTTACAGCAATAATTTAGTGTAGTGAATATAGGTTGAATTGTTTTCAAAAGTAACCTCATTGAAATATTGAAGAGTGTGTAGTTTCTTTTGCAACTGAGTATATATAGAGTCTTTAATCTTCTATCTCAACTCTGCATAAATCTCTCTCTCTCTCTCTCTCTCTCTCTCTCTCTCTCTCTCTCTCTCTCTCTCTCTCTCTCTCTCTCTCT
>JASKDV010198124.1:0-11076 GCA_032466395.1 Aegires albopunctatus
TTTGCAACACTATTCTTATGTTGGCAATACTATTCTTACGTTGGCAATACTATTCTTACGTTGGCAATACTATTCTTACGTTGGCAACACTATTCTTATGTTTGCAATACTATTCTTACGTTGGCAACTATATTCTTACAAAGGCAATATTATTCTTACGTTGGCAACACTATTCTTGCGTTGGCAATACTATTCTTACGTACGCAATACTATTCTTACATTAGCAATACTATTCTTACGTTGGCAATACTATTCTTGCGTTGGCAATACTAGTTTTACGTTTTCAACACTATTCTTACGTTAGCAATACTATTCTTACGTTGGCAATACTATTCTTACGTTTGCAATACTATTCTTACGTTGGCAATACTATTCTTACGTTGGCAATACTATTCTTACGTAGGCAATACTAATCTTACGTTTGCAATACTATTTTTACGTTGGCAATACTATTCTTACGTTGGCAACACTATTCTTACGTTGGCAATACTATTCTTACGTTGGCAATACTATTCTTATGTCGGCAATACTATTCTTACGTCGGCAATACTATTCTTACGTCGGTAACACTATTCTTACGTTGACAATACTATTCTTACGTTGGCAATACTACTCTAACGTTGGCAACACTATTCATACGTTGGTAACACTATTCATACGTTGGTAACACTATTCATACGCTGGTAACACTATTCATACGTTGGTAACACTATTCATACGTTGGCAACACTATTCATACGTAGGTAACACTATTCATACGCTGGTATCACTATTTATACGTTGGCAACACTATTCACACGTTGGTAACACTATTCATACGTTGGTAACACTATTCATACGCTGGTAACACTATTCTTACGTAGGTAACACTATCCATACGTTGGTAACACTATTCATACGTTGGTAACACTATACATACGTTGGCAACACTATTCACACGTTGGCAATACTATTCTTGCGGCTGATGCTCTGTGACAGTAGAAACCAAGTCACAAGTTGATTTTCCGACATAAGTGGAATCCCACCTAAAACTAATTATTTAATTATTGATTCATGCCTTCTTTCAATTCTCTCTATTTTATCCTCTACAAGTGGGCACATTTTGGCCTGCCCTATAATATGAAACAGAATCACACATATATATTGATGTAAAGTCTGTGAGCCTGTATTGAGCGGATATATGGCGACTATAAACGCACCTTTAATAGGTTAATATGAATTTTGAGATTTTCACGAAATACAATGCAATCCGATTATCGTGACCCCGCTTAATCGGGAGTGATATTAAACTGGTAAGAAAAACATTTGAAAGGAACTTGGATTCCTTTGAGATCAAGTGCTGAAGGAAGATAGTCTCCATGAGTATAAGACCAATGATGAAATACGAGAAATATCTGGGCAGGCGCCAATATCAAAAGTGATAAAGAAGAAAAGATGGGCCATGTGCGCAGTAGGGAAGAGACGAGGATAACGAGACAGGCCCTTACTTGGGAATAAAAAGACAAAAGAACAAAGAACGCCCGAAATAAATAATGAGAAAAACATTGCTGAAAGAGGCTGGAACGATGAGAATGCAGTCGATGCCGGAAGTGATGGCAGCAGTGCAAGATAGGGACGACTGGAGAAAGTTGGGTTCCTTAGTGACGACACCGGAGGGATAAGTAAGCAAGTAAATAATCGGAACGTCTGCCGCTTTATTGGGACGATTTGAACGAGAAGAGTTGTCACTTGACTCTAAATTTGAGAGATGGACAACAAGCCGCTTCTTGCCAATGTGTCAAAGATAAACACTTTGATGCGACGTTCTAGCATTATAATGCAACGCAGAAGCTAATTATAATGAAATACCCAATGGTAATCAATAAAACAGATTTCCCCCATAACGCAAAGCAAACATATCAAGGTTACGCATCTACAGCAAAGGTAATAAATTATTTTAGTTGTTGACAGCCAAACTAAGAGCATTTAGAGAAATAAACTAATAGATTAGGAGGGGGCTCAATTGTGACGATTTGAGTGAAACACAGCCGTCTCAATTAATCGGCCTGCACTGTACTTCTATTCAAAACTACTAAAAGTTACCAAGACAAATTATGTATTTACTTACCTAGCATTGAGACGAGGGGTTACAATCAGGAACAAAGCAACAACAACAAACCAAAAGTATAAACAAAGCAAAAGCCATCATCATCATCATTCTCTCTAAATATATTTATATCGCTCGCCTATCGTTTCTATATCCCCATCATTCTATCTAAATCTTTTTTAATGGTTCGTCTATCATCGGTTCTATATCTCGACCAATCCATCGATCCTTTCGTTTCCCACAAATTCAAAACCGTTAAGATCGTATCTTATTCGCCCCATTTATTTCATATAGTATTTATTATGTTATGATCATTGTAGGGTGTTTTATTCCATATCTTCATTCTACTAATAAAATGTAGTACTCTCGCGACGATTCAGGGTACAAAGATCTTACATTCATACGCTGTCCAACTTTGTCAAATATACCTTACGCTAATGTTCACAACAATGGATTGTAAATCTATATGAAAGACGTTACTTAAATTCCACGTTATGACGGTATATTCTTTTTTTTTCTTTAAATCTTTTCAAGTTGTGACAGAGCACTAAAAAGGACACGAGTGGATCAATGGTATATCTTGTTTTGGTCTTGCTTTGGTCTTTTCACGCTCTCTTTACAATCGTTGATATTGTAGTCGACTCTGTTGTTGCTGTTAATGTGTAAAGATTGATGTTGTATATTCCGTAAATGGTGGTTTCTTGACAAATCTAGCTGTTATTAGTTACTGTTATTAATACACGCCTTGAAGTTATTGAGGCAATATTCCATAAATCAGCCTACACCTTGAGATATAATTAAGTACATTTATTAAATTTTACTGTATTAATGTCAGGGCCGTAACAAGTCGACTCGGGCTCGGCCACGCCCCCCCCCCAAAACAACAACAACAACAACAAAACAAACAAACAAAAAACAAAACAAAACAACAAATGTAAGGGGAGAGCAGCACACACATATTTATCACACAACATGTATAAATCTACCACACATATTAGACATACGGTACTATGGTAGCCTGCATTGTACAATATGCATTACACTTATGTCCCAACACTCTGATTGCTTGGTGCGGAAATTTTTTAATTCTAACACGTTAACAAAAGTGCCTGCAAAGTTGATGTTTATCTTGCCCATTGACTTCAACAAACTGCGAATAATTACCAATATAATAAACCCATTTAAAAACCATAGAAAAATAAAAATGAAGCTTTATCGCGATTATGTGAGAAAATATAAATTGTCAGATTGCGACACAGTCAAAAAGCTTCCCATGGGAGAAACTCCGTTAGAAGAATTCTTTCTTGCTTTTTGGTAGCTATTTGACCTTGCAAAATCTGAAAGCTGTACTGTTCTACGAGAAATATCGAAAATATCTATTGCATCTCACAGTTGTCTTTGAGAGTCAAATCTCTTGTGACAACATCTAATTGATTTCTAGAATAGTTTTCTAAAAGTCGCTTCAAAATTATAATAAACAGAACTTTACTTGGAGACATAGAACGGTTTTTGTGTCTTCTTATTTAACCCCCCCCCCCCTCCCCCCAGCATGTTTTACCTTTTTTCTTTCTTTTTTAATTTTTTAATTTTTTAAATATGATCCTGATTTTAAGTTTACTATTGTTAACGAGAGGATTTTCCATTAAAAGTCCTACCTACATGATGATTATGGAGCGAAGACTTATTTAGCCTCTCACTTATGCAGTCTTTAGCTGTGGTGATGGAGTACTAATGCTTTGGGATCAAATTCGGCACACTCATCATAATGTAAACTATAACAAGTTAAAGACTAAACTGACGATAATTATCAATAATGATTGTTCTCTGACTTTTAAAATATATGGGCAGTTTGTGATTATTTTTGTGATTAATTTCATATTATTTCAACGATATCTTTACAAAAAAGGGTTGTTGGTATGATTTATATTTTATTTTTTCATATTTATCATGGGGCCCGGTTTATATCTAAGTTATCGATAATCATGTGTTGTAGATTATATTAATAATTGTTATAAAATTTAATCAAAATGTACAGGCAATTAAACATTTTGGATTACATAACTATATGATAATAATACTAGAGTCCTTAATATATGAATATTTGAATTAACATTAATAACTTAAGATACCTAAATAACATATTATACTCAACATAATGTGAAAGAAAGAAAAAAAGCTGAATCGTGAATAAAGATGTTAATATTAAGGCACACTTCTAAATGGACTCCAGGCTTCGCCACCCCCCCCCCCCTTCCTCTCCCTCACATCACCGAGGATAGCTGGGGCGTGTAGTATTATATTGTTGTAATTATTATTTACTTTATGAGCTGTGTGACCATGAGCCGGAAACGCTCTACTGCGCGGGCTTTCCTTCCGGTTGAGATGAACGCGCCAAAATTATAAGGCTGATCGTTCTCATCCAACTTTGCTGGTTATCTCTTATTTCATTTAAACATTCCACATGTTTTACAGGGTGGTAGTTGCGGCTCTGATTAAAGTAACCTTCTCCCTCCACTTCCTTACCATCCCTATATACCGAATGTTATGATATTGAACTGATCTCAACATTTTAATTTCTCCCTTTTCTTTTTTTTTCCACTTGTTCTTCTAAAGCTTCGCTACTACGTAAAAATAGTTTAATTTTATTCTTACGGCAGTCACGTGACTGATGACGTAGGCCACAATCAGCTGAAAGAGTAGTTCACCTTTTCCCGATCAAATTCGCAAATAGAGCTTTGAAATTCGACATAGTGCATTGAAATTCGGAAATAGAGCGTTCAAATTCGCAGTTCTGGTTCTAGATCGACATATGCCGACGCATACATCAGAGCAAGGAGTTACAGAGAACAGGGTTCTAGTTCTAGTAGTTAGAAGCATGTCAGATCTGGACTTATCTGTCTCAGTGAACGCTCAATGTCTCTGTAATCCCACAATAATTGTATTTGCTTTTTAATTATATGAACTTAAATAAGACACGTTAAATATTATTTTAAGTATGGGAATAAAAATTCAGAAAGTTACAATCATGTAAATGAACAATCAGGAAATTCATTAGTCCTGTGTCACTTTAGGAGCAAGGACAAGGATCGTACTCTAAGTGTAGATCAATCCCTAGATCTAGATTTAGATTATACATCATGTCAGATCGCTGTAACTTTAGGGGGTAGATTCTATAGAGGTTAGGGTGGTGGTTAAAAATATTCAGACACTTAATACTTAGTCTCTAGATCTAGATCTAATTTTCTAACCAATTGAACATACAGAACTAGTAAATAATCAATAAAGAATAGATCTAAAAAAATGTTCAATAATGGATAAAAATCAATCAAGTTAGAAATGGTTTCCGCATTGTGTGTAGATCTAGATCTAAATTAGATTGCATTATACAGGTAAACACATCGAGTTTAATGCCAAAAGCTATTTTACCCTTTTGTTGAAATCGAATGCTCTATTTGCGAATTTGATCGGGAAAAGATTACTATCAAGATTAAGGCCTAGTGGAACGAACTTACTCGATAAGGTTGACCACAATATCGTTCAGACAAGTCCACGTGGCACGTGAGTTTGTTATTGGCGAAATCATTTTGAATTCTTTGTTTGTATTTCTCTTAACATTTCCCAATTACTATGCCAGACCAAAGAAAACATGAGCAATGTAATAGCGTGTAACATTCCATACATGAATATAGATTATGTGTATTATATAATTCTATATCCTAACGCTTAATTAATTAATTACATCGACCACATCCAAAACTCAATATTTTCCAACATAAAAAGAACCTGGTATTATTATGCATGGTGTCACTTTAACTATATTGTACAAGACCAAATTTGACTCACATATCCATTGTTCCATTTGAATTTGCAATTTCAAAATGCATGAAATTATTTTTCGTCTTCATTTTCACTTTGATGATATACATTTGAACTTGAATTGACATTAAGCTGTGTTAATTAAGGATAATCTATGTTCTTGTTTGATTTTTAAATTTGATTTATTCCTCCACTCTTAGGTGACTCTTGTGCTAATAGCCATTGATATCTATTTGAAATAGTCTGTATGTAATTTTCATTGGAATTTTAATATGTAAGTGTGAATGCATGTGTATATTAATGAAGTTATGTACGTATGCATTCTAGTATGTATATATCTATTCATGTATGCTGTATAAGTATTTAATATGAGGCTGGAAGTTAAATGTGAATGTGTCCATTTAACAATATTACGAGCGTCATGTGATATATTATTAAGTTTTGTGGTTTTTGAGTTACATGTATAAGATTATTAATAGTTTATTGTAACAACTGTTAATGTGAACCCAAATATCAATATGGATGAATAACATAGTTATCTAATCTTATGTTATCTTATCTTCTTCACAAACATTATAATCGGCTCACCTGAAATCCGTCATATGACCAAGAGGCAAAACGCATCGTACAGTTCTGCGCATCGAAAGGAAAATAGCGGACATTGATAGTGCAAGAACTTTTGAAAATAACCATTGAATACCAAGTCACATTTCCATCATTGGCAACAACCAAGTTGGAGGAAAGCGAAGACATGAATGAGGCGACGTCAGCACTGGAAAAGATAAACAAAATCTCTCAACAGCATGAACTAGAAATATTTCTGATACATACATTATAAACTCTATGAGTTACTGATCAGTGTGATTTGTTCGTGACCTATACCCCGATCAAGGGTGAAATGGCAATGATGATGATGATGATGATGATGAGATTTGCTAACTTAGTGCAACATTAAAGATTTATTCTAGTTGTAATTGAAATTAAATTTAATGCTTCAATGTTATGTTGTTATCATTATTATTGTGAGTTGTTTCCAACAAAATGCTCACTTATTATGCAGCAAAATATCTGGCCTCCATACTTCATCGTAGGGCAATCGTAATACTTTGATGCCACCATATTTTGCCGGATCCCATCGCAGATTGTAGTCAATCCATATTTGATTAAGCCAGCAATAAGTCGTCAACAACTGATTTTTCTCATCCTATACGATAAAGGTGACAAAAGGAATAGTGTGAAGATGGAGGATCATAACGTCAACATTAAAATCTAGTTCCAATGTTGATAATAAACATAATACAAACAATTATTAATGTAAAACAAGAAAATATAGTTTTAGTAAGTAAAAATCGCATTAAAAAATAATAATAAAGTAAATCGAAAGTTATAACATTACCCAAGTTCTTGGATATAAGGTCTACGTAAAAGCTTTGCCTTTACATAAATGGGAGTTGAGCTTCAACGACCCACTTGAAACGTGTCTTTTGTTTTGTTTGGCTTTGTATTCAATCAACTTTCATGTCCTCAAACAAAGAATAGGCCTACACCCTAACGATGTAGTGGTGTATTTACAATGTTTATTTCTTTCTTTTCCCTGTCATGGTGGCGATGTATTAAAATGATCCTCAAACACGAAAAGAAGTAAAATAAGAAGCTGAAATTGCACTTAGATAGGAGATGTGACAAAGCGAATAAAACCAGCGAAGATGTGATAAGGGAAATAATCAAGTATTCACGAGAAATCGTTACAAGAATGCAGTTGCGTTTCTTGCTGCCCTGGAAGGTTGACATGACTTAAGAAGCAGAGGGGAGAGAGAGAGAGAGAGAGAGAGAGAGAGAGAGAGAGAGAGAGAGAGAGAGAAAGAGAGAGAGAGAGAGAGAGAGAGAGAGAGAGAGAGAGAGAGAGAGAGAGAGAGAGAGAGAAAGGGGGGTAGCGAAAAAGAGATAGGAAGAGTAGTTGAACCACATACGCACGAACACACATACACTCATGCACAAATTCACATCGATGCAACCAATGCAGAGTAAGTATGGGGGGGGGGGGGTGATTGCTCAGTAGGTAAGGCAATCGCCTGTCAAACCAATGGTCTCTTGTTCAAATCCGTGGAGGCATGAATTTGAAATCCGTTGTTTTTTCCGAGCTCCCTTCTTTCCCCTTTTCTTTAGTTGCTAGAGGAAAATGAATTTCAACGGAGGCGGACTATAGTCTAGAAAGCCCTGTGTGTATGTACAAGACATGTAAAACAAATCATGAATGTTTAAAAGCTGTCTCAGAAAACCCTGCTGTGAAAATCAGTATTGCAATACAACAACGACAAGTCAGGATGAAATGAGGATTTTAGGTTTTGGTCCAACCTCTAATAATAAACATTACGGAAGATTTTTTAAATCATAGATGTTAGTTGAGGGAAAATCTGCGGAGTGAGAGATAGAGGAAGACAACGGACAAAATACACCGATAGCCTCAATAAATTTGCGACCGGGAAAGAGTCCACCATCAGCGAACTGATAAGATTGGCTGACAACAGAGAAGAGTGGAGATCCATGACCGCCTATGTCTGCAACAGACCTGACACTTGAAGAAGAAGAAGAAGATGTTAGTTGAATCATGACATTCAGATGTGAATTAGCTCACGACTAAATATTTCATCAGTGTTTACATTATCGACATTATACATGTTATGTTGCATACTTTTGCTTTTGACAAAAACTCAAAACATAAATAAATCGGCAGTTTACAAATTGGTTGCGCTATGGATTAACTCAAACATTATCAAAAGTGTCTTTGTGAACTTTTAAAATCATTCATAATAGTAACAATAACAATGATTTCATAGTAGGTGGTTTATTTAATTTCTGCTTCCATCTTCTTTTCCCCTTCCCGATTTCTCTCCCCCAAACATTCGTTCTCACGTTTCCAACTCCCTGAAGCATTCTTAAGATTTAAGGTGATATCATTAACCCTCATGACAGTATCAAGAATATGTCTTACATTCTTTTGTTACAATATTTATATAAAAAAGGAAACTGATTACTAGCATTGTGGCAGAATGACACAAAATTACGATCTCTCGTTGTGTGCATGACTTTCGTTCACATCAACTCATATTATAACGTTTGGCGAGTCTACAGAGCAAAGGTAGTAGAGCTACAACAGACTAAGTTTGCAGGTACACCCCAGGCTTTCTCTATATCAAATTACCACCGAAAACGGTAGCGTCTTAAGTTATTTATTTGCAAATTTTGACTGTCTCTGCACCAAAGTTCATGTTCCAACATCATTATTTCCTGCAATTCAGAAACCTTTTTATCGACAGCTCTTTCCAACGGTTCTCGTTCTTCTTTTCCCCAATCGTTATGAGACCTCTGTCTCTATCTCTCCAGCCTCATCCATCTTCATTTTACCTTTCCCCAAGTTCGATACAATCGTAATTTCCTCTGTCTCGCCATCCTCTTTTATTTTGCGCGTCCATTTTGATTCAGCAAGACTGTAACAGATGCAAATTGCTATTCTTTTCATGCGGTCGGCCCACGGTCACAATTCCAATGGTCCGTTTTCTCCCATAGAGTTTTGACGCACTGGGAAGATTTTATAAATGTACCCCAGTGTTATTTATCAACGATGTCAAATGCTATTCATCATAATGTATGGTGAGGTTTGTGAATATTCCTGCGATACATGACGGTGATCGTGAATGTCCAGGCTTAGAAACTCATGAAGTAAAGCATTAAAGTGCTTGTTGTGGATGAACGCTAATGCGTAATATTAATGCTAAAATGAGCGTTTAATATCCATCTCAGTGAAATCATTAGAATTTGTTTAAGATGGGAATGTGGGTGTGAGAAGCTCACTAAAACTAAGAATGATTTCAAGTAAAGGAATAGAAATAGTTTAATACTAAATTAATATCAACTAAAAACAATGACAGCAAACAAGACTTTAATCTTTAGGAGGCTTTGCAACAGAATATCAAGCATGTCCAGAATAAAAGATTGAGAACATCAGACTGTACATAAATTTCAAGAGAGATTCATTGATTCAATTGACAACATCATTTTAGAAATAGTCTCAAATTTATTAACAAAACATTGGCAGAAGACTTAACAACAATTGAACTAAAAATACAATTCAAAATATGGCCCTCTATTGAAGAAACTCGGAGAATCAAATATATGCAAAAATGTGAATTAATTTCCCTACCAATCCACCATCTTCCATCGATTTTCTAGGAGGTGAAAGCACTTTTTGCTGATTAAGATCGCCAGCCAAGGATAATAATACTAACATGTACTGATAAAAGATATTTTTTTGTACAGCGCCTTATCCTGTAATTCACAAGCTCAAGGCACGCTCTACATTGAAAAAAATTAATACGCAACTTAAAACATATTGAGGTAGGTCCATGACGACGTCATATCAATAAGAAATTATAAATTTTGGTATTCTTTTGCTTAACAGTCACTTACACGTACAACATTTTAAAAAGGTTGGTTTTCAGTTTTGAAGTAAAAAGTGTTTTTGTAACCGATGTATCTGATATCATATTATATGGCAAGGAATTCTAGAAAAAGGGAGACAAATAAGCGAAAGATTACTCGCCACATTTTCAAAGCATTTTTGGTCATTTTTTTATCACAAGCGAGACCGAAAGTTCCACTGAGATAAATGTGCTTTGAATTTTTCTTCATCGTCCATTTGTCTCTGACTTTCTTTGATTTTGGGGGTAATCATCGTAAGCAAATGTTGTCGTAATGTTCCTTTTAGGCTTCGGTCATAGTGACAGAGAGATATAGATTTTGTCTGGAAAAGAAAACTCATGCGTGGAGTACAATAATTTTGCTCGCAAGTGCTCCTCTGTTACTTTTGTAGATCCTACCAGAAGTGAGTTTGCGGTGTAAAGCCATGCAAATGGGTGGGAGAGAGAGAAAAGAGAGAGAGAGAGAGAGAGAGAGAGAGAGAGAGAGGGGGGGGGGCGAATGAAAACTAGAAAAACACTTTATAATACCTTAATACATGTACCTTAGAGCACGAGACCACTATTAGAAGAAGAAGACGAAGGCGATGTAGAAGAAGAAGAGGAGGAAGAAGAGGGAGAGGAAGAAGAAGGAGAGAGAGAGAGAGAGAGAGAGAGAGAGAGAGAGAGAGAGAGAGAGAGAGAGAGAGAGAGAGAGAG
>JASKDV010198135.1:0-11076 GCA_032466395.1 Aegires albopunctatus
GAGAGAGAGAGAGAGAGAGAGAGAGAGAGAGAGAGAGAGAGAGAGAGAGAGAGAGAGAGAGAGAGAGAGAGAGCACAAATAGACTTATATTTTTTTAAAGATTTATTAATGTTCTGTGTTTTTTAAAGTTTATTTAATGTTAATCAAAATATTACCTGGAGCAAATCCTAGAACGAAAAGAGCTAAGCCTACAACTGCTAACCAGGTGAAGTCAGTCGGACAGTAACCATGTGACCACTTCATTTCTAGAGGGTCAACGTTGGTTTTATTACATCTTCCAAACTTAGAATACTCATCCTCATCATTCTTATCCGGAGCTTTCAGTAAACACGACCCTTCGGAACCTCCACCTTTGGAACAGAATCCACAATCTTTGTGCTCTATGCATGTCTCGCATGATCTTAAAAAGTCGAAAGCAATTCAAAATATGTGAATCATTTTTTTTTTTTAAATATTCTTTACTCCCAATCAAATTAATTAATAACCACTTCAAATACAACATAATGAATTCAATTGCTTTAGAATCACCATACTGCTTCAAATTCAATTAATTGCTTCAAATCTGACATAGCCGTTTCAAATTAAATATAACGTTTCAAAATCAACATCATTGCTACGAATTCAACATTGGCATTATAATTAACATTAATTGTAAAAAAAAATTGTCAATTCCACTTATTCATCCCAGAAAGGAAATTTGTCTTCTGGTATTTACCGTCACCGAGCGTCAGCCGTAAGAACAGCGCCACAAACGTAGGCATTTCATTGTAAATAAGCTTGCCCAAGAGTTAAACACGGTGCCTCCAATGAGATTCGAACCCGCGACCTTTCGTCACCACGAGAACGTAGAGATTTAATTCAGTCACCGGTTACATAGGTTATTGTAAGTCAGATCGATAATAGGGGCCTGATTATGGATGCCTCATACGAGTGTAATTTTTATAACAACTAGGACTTTGCTAGAAGAGATAAATTACGACTTGTACCATTAGATTTAGAGATCTAGACTTAAAACAAGATTCCATAATTTTAAATTTATTTATTGTTGTCTAAACTGTAGAGTCTTGATGAAATGATTTACATTTTAAAACGAAAAATGCTACAAAAGATAGTAACAAAAGATTAAGATGGCAAATTGCTTGACTCGCATTAGCATACAACAATAAGAGGATCTAATAATCATTTTTTTTGATATTATGTGCTTTTGTTTTATTGTGTTTTTATAACCGTTTCTAAAAAGGCAATCTAACCTATTTAGTCTTAGTTTGATAATGTAATTACGAGGTATGTATTGTTATCAAGTATATCAACTTTTATTGAGTATTGAGTTTACCCAGTGGCGTCACATGGGTAAAGATGAGACTGATACTAATTGATTGCTTACCTATTATTCTTATACAGTGCATGCTGGGCTCATAATAAAGACTATAAAGCACAGTAGAATTTTGAGGTGGTGCTGAAGCTATTTTAGAGATATCAGAGTTCTTATACATTCGTATAATTATTACGCACATGGGATTTCCTAGTTTATATTATCCGTTTACGATAGGACTTGGCATGCATTTCATGCGTACAACTTAGGGATGGGAAGCAGAAGGAAACACGATAATATGGATTTCAAATTCAAGCCTGCACGGTCGGGCGTTTGAAACCAGGAGCTTCGGCTTGGCAGACGAGTGCGGTTCCAAATGATCTCGCCGCCTCCCAATTGAAACACACAGAATAATAATCAATGTAGATCTATAACCCATGACGAAACTAGATCCAGCACTTACGAGTAATCAGCTACAAAACACTTGTCAGTAAGAAAAGATCCATTGCTGTAAATTTCGGTTACATTCCTATCGATATCCGGTGAGAAGTTAGCGGACAACTGGAAACCAGTGGCGAGAACAACAAGGGCAATAACTACACCTGGAAAATGGAATGAGAAAACTTGTAGTTAATAGATGAATTGCTTCAAGTTCAATATAAGAAAATAGAATATTTTCAATAGAATTCTCTTTGGCTTGTTATGATAACAATGGGAACAACTAAATGACAGGCACAGGAGGAATTTTCTATTTACTTTTCGCATGTGTTTTTAGTTTTGTTTGTTTTTCCTTTCTCGGGTTTTCTTTGCTTAACGGGTGGATTGTTTTTCCTGATATTTTTGGTATGTATTGGTGCTTTGTTTGCTGTTTGGTTTTATTTTTGTTGTTATTGGGATTTTTTTCCCTTTATATTGCCTTAATTTCTTTTTTCTTTTCTTTTTTTTTTAATGGTCTGTTCGTTGCTTGTTTGTTTATTTGTTTGTTTCTGTATTCCTTTCATTTTGTTTTAGTGGGAAGAGGGGTCGGAGGAAGAGTAGACCCCTGGGAAAGGCTTATAACACAATCAATTTTTCCGCATTATATTTCGTACTCGCATGAAATAAGTTAGGGCCAAGCGACAGGTAAAACAAACCACAAAATTGCATTCGGTCGATTGTTTTGTGATGTAATATGGTCAGCATTATTAAAAGAAGTATATACCCGGTTCCATAAGTAATGTCAAGGACGCTATGCCAAACTACTCTCCATGCGAGAAGATTTCGTCCAAAAAAAAAAAAGAGGACATTGACTTATTATAACGAATGCCTCCTTGAATAAACGTTATGACATGATGCAGATAGCTAAATTCATATCAAGAAGAGGAAACACCTGCCATGTCATTTAGAGTAATACTGCAGTTTCCTATCAATTTCAGACTCAGTCAAGTATTTACTTTAAGATTAAGGGGATCATAGCCCACTTCAAATTACTCTCTCGTAATTTTTCTGACGGTACCCGGGAACATGCAAGTGATAAGAAGTAAAGTCATCCAAGTTTAAGAAGAGTTTGGATTATGACCAGAATAAGATGTTGACATGAAATTTTATAATCGAGTCCTTGAATGATTTTCTTTAGCCAGTAAAGTCATATTCCCCTCAACCGACTCGTGTGAAAGAAAGATTATGATTTAGTGTCAAAGAGTCTGCACTTATTGAGTTACCGACTATACATGTTCTTTACCCCAAGAAATCTACCTCAAATTCGACAACTAGTGAGCGTGCATTATTGGACATAGTATGATATTCCTGTTCAATACGGATGAACATTTCGGAGACCATGAAGGAAGAGACATTACATAATATTTTCGCTGATCCCAATTTGAACATTATATGAATTTTTAGGGCTATCCGTGAATTTTTAGAAGCACCCGGTGGCGTGCAGAGATCTGGTGAATATCGGCGCCAACCCGTGATTGAACATGTAGATAATTTGAACTCTTAACATCGACGAAACCTGAAATAAATACTTCATTCGATTTATGTAATATAAATCAACCAGTTCTTTTCCCCAAACGATGTCTCCTGTCAGAAAACACTCGAACTACTTCAATTGTTACTGTGAAAAATGTATTTTTCAATGCTTTTCTTGGGTTAAAGGAATAAATGACTAACCATTGCCTCTGCAGTGCGGTGAGCCCCCAAACATAATTTATCACCGCTGAAATGTCCCTCTCTGATTGGATGCCCCCCAAATTGGATGCCTGGGGCCACAACTCCGTCGCCTTCCCCAGCCCCCACACCCCCACCCTGCCCCCCAACTATGTACGCCACTGGAACCCCCCCCCCCCCCCCCCCTTTGCTTATTATCAGAATTATAACAACGATTGAGAACAACAAAAATATCAATAACAACATTAACCACCACCGCTAACAACAACAGCAACAAAAACAACATCAACTAAAACAGCAGCAACAGTTAATTGAAGGGGTCAGAATAGCAAGAAGGCTCTAAAAATAGAGTACTACCCTAATTACCTACAGTTTAAAGCGTAGGTTATCTATTTATATCAATGATGAAACAGTAAAGCTAAACCATGTGGAGTGCTGGTCGTGTTAAGTTTCAGACAGATTAGACAGATTATGTAACATCAAGGTTAAGTCAACACTTTTTATCAATTTTCTCAAAAATGACGTCATGTGATATAACCTTGTTGTTGTTCTGATCCATTCAATTGTATTTTGCCTCGCTGCTTTTCGGCAATGGAGTGAGACTTTCAACACCAATGTATGTAAAGGAAGAGATGCTGGAGTCAATCATGACTATGAGTTAAAACCTCAAATAAAAATTAATGGATATTTATCAATTAAAGCCAAATTTTAATATCCAAATGTATAAATAAAACATAGCAATAATATTTACCATTTAATGAAAGCCCCCGATACTTTCAATACACCGAAAAGATTCTTACCTACAAAACTGCCAACTAAAAGCTTTTTTCGACCGGTTCTCTCAACCAGCCATAATCCTATGAAAGTTGCCAGAAAATTGATAGAGTTTGGCACCAAAACTAACCAAATAGCGGCTGATGGGGGGAATCCAGCCATTCGCAAAATGGTTGCGCTGTAGTATCTGTAAAAGTGACAATATCAGAATTGAAACCATAGCCAATTGACACAATTATTGGCCTATAAACTTTTACATTATTTATAACATACGATGCTGTTTTGATGACTTTTTCTTTTCTTTCTTTTTTTTTTTTTTTTTTTGAAGGCAAATTAATTAATGTAAAATTTAAAATTATGCAAGGGAGAGAACACATAGAATAATATCGGCTATGATAAAATGTCGTTAATGTTAATAATATATTATCTTATCACAAACAAGATGAAACGTCACTGAACCCTCTCTTCTGTTTTGGCTTCCTCTGACACGGGTGAGATCATTGACCGCCGAAATTAGGTTCAATAAGCGATGTAGGCAATGGGTTCGAGCAGTAAACAGAACGTCATTTATTCCAAATTCATTTTTTTTTAATCTTCATTAATCTAAAGATAATATTCATCCACATCTTGCACAGAGATCGATACTATAATACGGGGGGGGGGGGGTGTCAAAAGCAGGTATACAGTGAATAATGTATGTGTTTTTTTATCCCTGTGTACCTACTTTTGCACACACACACACACACTCACACACACACACACACACACACACACACACACACACACACACACCTGTATTTAATAATGAACAAAACCCAAAAAAAAACCAAAGCTTCCTATTCAGGCGACAATGAATAAAGGTACCCACATGTTGCCATCGGTTACTCTTATAATAATAGATTCAGACAGGATAAGGGTCAGTGTTATTGAGTGCATGAAATTCGTTGCCAAACGGTTATGATTCATTATCTATTGTGTCACATCTATTGTTGGATTTTTCCATCTTTGTAAAGGAGCGGGGATGATTTTTGTCTTAAAGGCAAAAATAACATGTTTTATTCATTATAAGCATTTATTTCAAAATTAGATGGAAACCTACATTACAGTATTGATGCCGCAAAGTTGTTGGAAAATTTGTAGGCCACACCCAACGAACAATGCTTTGCGCACGTGGTGAGTTTTCATCACTCTTCCTAAAACAAAACCTGTTGAAGGATTAAAGGTCGTTAATAAGGTGATCAATAATGCAAATCAATACAATGGAATAATAGTTAAATTCGTCTATCTAATACATTCTAAAGGGATATCAATCATTCCGTTTTATTCCCATCGACCAGTGTCAGCTGTCAGAAAAGCCCAGCTGAGGTAGATTTAAGTTAAATTAAAAGTGCATTTGTATAACATTTTGTTATCGCCAAGGGACCTTAGCCTCAAAGCACTTTACAATGATTTTTTTTTCACTTTCCTTGGCCGACAGCAACATGTTTCCTAGATCTAGGTAATTTATGTAAATGGTCTTCCTTGTTTCCAACGAGATTAATTATTATTACTTCTATATACGTAATTTTTATATTTCACTTTTCTTTTTCATATATTAACGTTTAACAACAGGTTACTGAGAACACTAAGTATTGTAATGTTGTATGTCATTAGATTTTGATGTGAGGTATGTTGGAGCGAGTGGAACGTGAAAGTGGATGCAAATCTGAGGTTAGCTTGCCTTATTATTATATACATTTATTTATTTACTTTTACACGCGACAATGAAATTATTGAAATATTTCTTGTTAAAACGAGATCAATAAACATTCTGATTCTGATTCTGATTAGAAACCGTAACCTTTCACTTCCGAAAGTAATTGCTTATCCACTCCGCAACTGTGGTGCCAATATGTTATTCATTAAATACGTTCCTAATTAAACCAGTGAGAAATTGACAGGGAAAAGTCCAATGCTATTTCAGATGTACATTCAATTTTGTGGCATCCAGGTGTAGAGGTAGACATTTCGGCTGATGATCGATCAAAAGGATCCAGTTTCGAATCCTAGTAATGCGTGATTTTGAGTCTTTGGAAAAGGCTCTTTACATGCATCTTCGTCATCGCATTCAAGTCTATAATAAATATAGACTGGCTTTGGCTATAGCTGGTCAGATCTAGTCAGCATGCTAGATAGAGAGAAGCAAATTCATCAAGTCACACCTCTGTATGTCCTTGGGGGGGGGAGGGGGGGGTGGGCTGGGGTTGAGACGAATTTGGACTGTAAGGGCCTGAAAGAGAACCTCCGTATTGATTATTGACCATATTTAGTGGGAACGCGCTATAAAAGAATACTCTACTTTATCTATTTATTTATTTTAGTAGTGGTATTATTTGAAGGATTGAAGGTAGACGCGTAAAGGGCCGTCCAAGATAAAGATGTTCTCAAGACATAACAGAATGGAAGGATTCCTCAAGGACCGAGTGTGTCAGAACGACACCGGACAGAGAAGTGTTCGAATGGAGTGAGGGAGGCCGTGTACGTGTATTTGCAAGATACGCCATAAGAGAGAGTATTGTTTACATTTTAGCATATTACTTCTTTACAATAAAATAAATATCTTCCTTTTAGGTGTAAGAGTATCTTGAGTATGAAATAAACTATATGTAATAAAGTATTGCATGTATTATCAATCGACTACTGTTTTGCAGCCTTGCAAAATCACACCTTGTCCTGAGTGGTATATCTCTTCTTGGGATTCTTTTCACATTCATGAGCCATTTTTTATTTCAATTATAGCCAAAACTAGAATCATTTTATAAACATTCATGGGGTTGCTGTTTAAATTCTGGTTGTATTGCTTTGGATGGATTCTTCTTTGGGGCCATTAAATATTAATTTGTTCTTACCAGCTTGCTTTTTGTCTTCTTCCACGGCAGCTTTGATTTCCTCTATTTCTGCATGGACGTTACTTTTGCCACGGATTCGCTGGAGGACGCGCGCAGCTTTTTCTTCTTTGCCTTTGGTCACTAGCCAACGTGGAGATTCGGGTAGATAGATGAAGCCAATGAACTGAATAACACCTGGAACACCCGCAAGACCCAACATGTACCTAGAAATAGAATGTCCTGAACATTAATAACGGCGGTCTTCTTCCTAGCAACCAATTTCCTAGAGACCCAGCTTCATCTTTTGTCCTCGTAATTTCAAAACTGATACACTGATAAATGAATTGGTTATCTCTTTTCATGAAGAAAATCGCCCCCAGAACTCATCCTTTCCCTAAGGCTCTATAATATTAATACATTACTGAGTCTTCTCTGATGAGATTGTGGCGAAATAAGACTCCAAATTGTATCTAAGGTTGGATCAGAGACAAAGATTTGGTGAAAATAACAATAGCTTCGTCTCTGATTGGATTGAGACATGTCCCCCTATACCATGGAGTTGTCACTAAGGCATTAAAGACAATTAAATCCCAGCATGGATCTAAAAATAGTCTACATCATGGAGTAATTATTATCAAAATCATGACAAGAGACAAACGTAAATTCTCAAGTAAAATCATTCCAAAGTCTGTAGCTTGGTTATTCTATTCCACGTGGTCAATGTAAACGATAAAGGAGCATAAAGTAAAGAGCGTTTTTATATAGCGCGTTCCCACTCAATGTCTCAATGCGCTTTACAGAGTTTCCCTGGCAGGCCATTGGATATCCAAAATCCTCAAGCCCCCGCGAGGCATACAAAGGTGCGACCCGATGAATAGTGCTTCACTATCGCATACTGACAAAATCTTCCTCTATCTATAGCCAGGTACCCATTTTACACATGGGTATGGAGAGGAAATGCATGTAAAGAGTCTTTCCCAAGAACTCAACGTCGCGCCCAACCGGGATTCGAACCTGGGACCTCTCGATTACCAGCCCAAATGTCTACCACTAAAATACGATACCGCAATAGCACATTCTAACTTGCCTTTTTATTACTTTATTGTAAGAATGCATCAATGAAAGTGTGATATGTTATAAGAGGAAAACGTTAAAGCTGATGATAATGATTATTGATGATGCGAGAGGAGGGTGATGATGATAAGTGAAGAGGAATAGAGAATGCGAAAAAGAGGATGAGCTTGATGAGGAGGAGGGTGACAGTGAGTATAAAGTTGATGACCATTACCTCCAGCCATTATCTTTCATTGTACTGAACGCCCCAGCTACAATACTGGATATCAAAATACCTATGGTTATGAATAGTTGGTTGAGAGTAACAAGTCGACCTCGAATGGCTGGAGGAGCTGCTTCGGCCACGTATACTGGCACAGTCATGGAAGCGAAACCTTTGGAGGTGGAGGGAGGGAGGGTAAACGATCAATAAGATTATCTAGAGTTCTGATTACAGTTTATTTAAATTTATTTATTGAATTGGGGTGGGTTCGGGGAACAGGTGCGAGGGACATTTATATTCATCACTTTGATTATGCTTCCTTTTGCATCCAAAACGTAGTATATTTCTCTTTATAAGTAATAATAAACCGCGTTTTGAATGCAAACAACAGTATGATTAACAAATTGTAGCTGCAGATTATGGAACTTAAGAAATATTTCGATATATATTATATTATATTATATGGTTATCATATCATTCCAAATAGGAATACAGGTTACTGTGGACAAAGAGTTATGCATCTTTGAAACTTTGTTTATATTGACCAATTATTACCAGAAGATATCTAGCAGAAGTCTGGTCGAACTGTTTCACGTGACTCACAGACTGCGACCATAGTGGCAGAATGATCCAGATATTTTCTGGTAAAGAATAGTTGCAGAAGAATCCGCCAGTTGTATTGGATTTTTCTGATGTCCACTACTTTAGTTATATCAGGGTTTTCCTAGACTGCCTTGTAAACAGCCAAGGGTTCTTTTACATGCGTATATTAGACACATGGGACCTCCGATATTATAGTACGTCTCCGATATGACTTGGCACTCTTTAACCTAGCAACTTAAGGATAAGGGGCGGAAGGAAACCCGAAATAAATTTGGATTTCAAATTCAGGCCTGCACGGGTATGAACCAGGGACGTTTGGCGTGGTAGTTGAGCGCCCTAACCACTGAGCTATCCGCTCCCCTCCGTACAAAATGAGTGAATAAGTTACCCAAGCATCATAGTATGCAACACTTCTGGTGTACGGCACCATAACATAGAAATATTATGTTTGTGTTGTGATATTTAATTTAGTAGCACGTTCTTTCCAGACAAGTCGAACATTTCAAGGAAATATTATATATTCATTCTACACCTTCATACGGACATAAAAACAACCGCTGGGATATCCAATGTGTCCCATTCCATATAATTTGGGAAATCTTACTGGACTCAGAACAATGATGGACGATTTGTTGCGGGTTTCTTGTTTGCTTTACATCATTAAAATATGAAGTAAGTAAAAATAAAATAAAAATCTTTTCATCTACAAGGAAATACCGACATAATGCAGGCGTCAGACGCAGTGCAGCGCCGCAGGTGGGCAATAGGGGTTAATGATATTGCGTAAGGAAATAAGCAGATGCCTAAGTGGGGCACGATCCCGGAACCCCCGGGCTGCTGTGCAATGCCATTATCCACTCGGCCATTTAGCCCCATTAGCTTCCTAAGATAAAATGAGTGACAAGCCCTATCAGAGACAGGTACCACGTGTATCAATGCATGTATAAAAAGAAGAGAAAAAAAGAAAGTAGTGGAAATAGTAAATTCTATGGAAAATTTCTTTCTCAAACATTTTTTTTATTTTAGGTGAAAAAATGTATGTCGGCCCATTCGGTCTACAATGTTGTGTCCAAGGACACCATTTTTTACTTCCATTTTCATCTCTATACTTAAGTGTTGTAATAAGTACCTGCCTGTAGGTAGAGGGAGATTTTGTCAGAATGTGAGAGAGAGCACCTTATATCACTCCAGAGGGCTGAGATAAATAAATTTGGAATGTAACGGTCTCTCTAAAGCACATTTTAGCACAATAATTTAGTGTGAACGCGCTTCAGATATGGTTCTTCCTCATTCCTCTCTTTCTCACTATATACCCCTGACCATACCATAATGTTCTCAGGGCTCGTTCATTTAAATATTAATTGCCAAATAGTAGGCTGACTAACGATGGCATTATTTTCATAACTCGCCCATTGGAATCATTGGCACTAGAGACTTTCAGGACACCGACCCACGCAACGTAGTCATCATCGTTACGTTATGAAGAAAATGTTATAATAATTATATATAATTAAAATGAACGCTATGGAGAATAATATAATGGTCATCATTGTCATCTTGGTTTACACATTAATCTTACAAGGGAATCTTGGATGACTTTTAGAAAGAAGACCCCCCATTAGTGAAAGAGGACTCGATGTGACTTACACTGAACTTTAACCTAGCTTCCCATTAAATAATTCACCCCGTTTCATTGAAAAGGTAAGTCATAACTGAGACAAGGGCCTTTTCTTCATATTCAATAGCCCGTTGTATTCGGACACCCGAAACTAACGAAAAGTTTAATAGAAATCGATTAGATATACTTTGTTCATTGAGACAGAAGGCAGGACTTATACGTGCTATTGAGAATATGACCAAATGTACATTATTCAACTGCTAAGGCAGAAACCCACGAAAATGAAGGTAATTTATAATTCTACCAAAAGCCATAATACATCAGCGTTCATAGTCAATGACATTTCAGCTTACTTAGCAGACGGACGGATGACTTGTGTCGACATGGACATTTGTTCCTTTCTATGGAGAGAGAGAGAGAGAGAGAGAGAGAGAGAGAGAGAGAGAGAGAGAGAGAGAGAGAGAGAGAGAGAGAGAGA
>JASKDV010198146.1:0-20376 GCA_032466395.1 Aegires albopunctatus
GGAATCTTATCTTTGTTTCACGATACTGTACTTTATTTTACCTTGCTATTATAACCCAACAGTGGCTTCTCTTTATAGTACATATGATGTTTATATATTGTTGCCGGTGCCACTTCAAATGCACCCGAATTACATAACGACACGTTCTGAGGGCCTCTCTCGTATGAGTATGCAATAATTCTCTAATCATGAAAATTCTGTAATTCAAACAAATTGCCGAGAACGGAGGTGTTCAGATTAGAGAGGGCAGACTGTATGTGGTTTTAGAGAGCATATTTATGAGAGCACTTTAAGTTTAAGGAAAATAAAAATAATAAAACAAGGACGCAAGAGAGTTAATACCTATATTATGCTTTCGGGGTCTTACCTCAAACTCTAGATGAAGGGAGCTGCCTGGCGATGTCGTCTTAGTCTTATGAACCTGAAATCTATTATTCTTGTTGACATAGGGCTGAATAGATTTTTTCACATTTTGGGGGGCAAATGGATCATTAGGAATATTAACCCTGAAAAAAAAGAAAATAGATTATGAGGATGGCATTTACCAATATTAAATTGGATGGTCTAAAGCATAAACTATAATAATTCATGGATAATTGATCCTAACAAGTTACGTTGGAAAACCTTAAAGATTAGATAAATCCTGTGAAATACAGTCTGAAGTTTCACTAATGCAATGCATGTTGTAGATTTCTAGGAGAAATCAAAATCTTTGTAAATTGTTACCCAAGTCCAGCCATGTGACAATGACTAATTAAATTTTTTTTTTTTTCACAGTGCTTTTCTATCAATATTGGGAGTTTCATACAGACATACAGCAGAATTATTTTTGAAAGAGATATAATAATATTATGAAGTATACAAATTCATGTTTGACAACATATAAGATTGGGAGAATATATATGTCAAATTAGAAGATTTGCATGTGGTTGAATATGTCAGTGGGACACTAACCAACTAATAAACCAGACATTTAATAACAAATGATAATGGAATCTACAGCATCACATGGTTTAAGAATTACAGGCACATATTCTTTCTTACAATCACAAATGGCTATTAATTACAGTCTTCTAAAAATTTCAATATTTCTCTTCATGTCGTGTAAAACAATCCACAATGACAGAAGCATGCAAATTCTTATGAAGTTAAACGTTTTTAATAGAGAGACTACATAATTATTTCTTTTTATTATTCTTACAGATACTTATATGATGTTATGTCTTGTCACACAATAATGAATGCATATCAATTTCCTTATTTTCATATGAATAAAGAGCCTTCAGGAAATAATCACAATAATGATAACAATAAATAACAAATTTAAAGTGAAATTCTATGGAAACAATCTCATAGAATCTGTTATAAAATTATCAATTAATTGTTCTATTTTCATATTGATGAGGCATTGAGTTAGCAAGAGACTAGAAGAGTAGAAACAATTTATTGGTTATCTCACTGATGACCAAGCCCGAGTTTTTCCGGTTGCCATGATTACCACTATGATTTCATATACTATTTTTTTCCCCTTACTAGTTCAAAAGATAATTTTAAAAACCACAAAAAACAACACAGAACATCAAACTTCATGGTTATAACAAGCAAAATTTCACCTCTTCAAAGTGATAAGAACATATTATTATCTAAATGATGCTTTGAAAATGTATAGAAACATCTGGTCATACGGGGTGTGTATGGCTCAAATAGGCTGGCCCTCAGTGAGTTATATAATATCAATGCTCCAATTATACATATTACTTATCTAGAATGAATTTAAAACTCAAAACAAAACAGAATACATCTAGATGTAATGATGGCTGAATCTAAAACATTTAATAAAAACATACTACGTACTTAATAGGAGTAGCAGTCCTTGTAACATTCTTCCTGTTTCCATTCTGATCATAAATCTCCACGGTAACATAATGACTATGCATTTCCAAGGGGAGATATTTCAAGGCTGCTGAACCATAGCGATTAGCAACATTTGTGCTTTGTGATACCTAGTACACAGAATTCATATTTGCATTTACCTCATTCATTTGTAGATTCATTTGATAAAATTAAAAAAGAAAGAAGTATTTATAACGCTAGATAAATTATAATAAAAGACATCCATTAAATATTGTTCAAGTATATAAAATGGAGATACAAGATGGAGGGTACGAGAATGTGTTTAAGACCTCAAAGAAGATGGATACAGGGCATAGCAGACTGGACGGGCAACGCGGTCACAGAAGTTGGAAGAATAGAACAGGATAGGAACTTGTTTCATACGGCAGTGAGAGAGGCTACGTCTGGGAAGGATATGCCATGAAGGAAGGATATTCAAAATATCCTAGTATGAAATGCTTAAAGCGAAATAAATGTAATGTTTGACAAAAGCTACTTGATTTGCAGAACATCTCACTATGAAGCAATAATGTTCTATATTATATAATTTTTTGTCTCAACATAAATGATTAAATTGACAAACTCATTATTCATTCAAATATAATATGCATTAATGGCTGCAGTTAAATAGTACCTCAAGAGTTAGGGTGTCATTATCTGTGACAGAACCATCAGTGAAGAGATCTGTGACCTTGTCTGGTATTTTGACGGAGGCATCAGAATTTTTCAAATTCATTTCCCTACTAAGAAAGTTGGAGACAATGTTCTTTTCTACCCGATGTTTAAGTCGATATCCTGTTGAGATTCAAACAGATTCTATAATTATTATGAGATAATAATTTTTCTGATTTTATATTGTTTGCAATTTGCTTGTAATTGTGTGTGTGGGTGTGTGTGTAATTTTTGTTTAGTTTAGTGTGTGTGTGTATAATTTGGGTTTAGTTTAGTGTGTGTGTATGTGTGTGTGTATAGATCGATAACCCTTATAAAGGCAAATTATAGAGCCATCAGGAGTCATTGAAGTATCTATCTTAAAACAGAACTAAATTTTTCAAATAAGTATCTGAAAAAAGTACAGTTTTTCATAATATAATGCAGTGATTTATTCCAAATTATTTTAAAGTCACAATCTTTGATGGACTATCATAATATTAAGTTCTTTCTCAGTATTTGATTTACTCATTTGTTTGTCAAACCTGTTGCTTCATAACTTTGTCCAGGAATTGCATAACTCTGAAACAGCTTCAAACCTTTCTGCACTATATCAGCACCCATATTAGCAATGACTTGTGACTGAAATATAAAACATTAATAATTGATATTTTACACAAGAGAAAAATGTGGAGAAAAGCTAAGATCATTTGTGAATTTCCAAATCAAAACGGAAAAAAGATTTAAAAAAGAAACCAATATAATAAATCTTAATAGAATCTATGTTCAAAGACAAAATGGACAGAAAAGTCAAGAACTGATAGTAGACTAATTCAAGTTTGTGCGCAGGGGACAAGACACAAGAGTTTTGCATCCTGAAGATGCACCAAGAATATTCTTTGTCACAGACTGGTAAGAACAAAAAATTTGGAGTTTTATCTAGAGTTGATCCAATGTTGAATGGAAGAAACAAATACAATCAAGGTGAGATCAATTTAACAACAACATTAAACAGAAAAAAAAAAACCCAGTAAAAACTTCTTTAGAATTCATCAGCTAAATATGATGGCTGTAAATGCAGCATGAAAAAAGCCTTTTGACCATGGAGTTGGTGTTGTCTGAGGTAAAGACAGAAATGTATAATAGATATTGAGTGCTTAGTATACTTTATAAATAGATCAGCTAGTTTCACTCAAATTTAACTGAAAACTTACATAAAAAATCATAAAAAACACAGTTTTGTTAGAAGAATAAAAAAAGAAGATTTGAAATTAAAGCCTACAAAATGAATAACGAATCATGATGAACTGGCCAAATTGTGGAGAGAGACTGATATCAACTTTATTTAATCTAGTACCTGAAAGTGATTAACATATAATTGGACACACAGATTTTAGATTCACGAAATATTATCATTAAAACAAAACATTGCCTTATTAACCATGTCAATTTTTTGTTTCCTGTGAATAACGTTAACTTCTACATCTCTTTACTTACATCCCTAGCAGCCCCTGCTCTGTGAACATTCTTTGTGTGGAGCCTCAAAGCCTCGTCATAATTGGCAGTTTTTGATACATCTAAATTGTAAAGAGATCATGGGGAAATTGAATCACAAAGCTTTTTTGAGAAATGATAAAGCTTAGGTTTTGATTTGCTCTGTGACCTTGATTTTAAAATGTCAAAACAGACATACTATATTATTTCGCCATTAAAATTTGAACCATCCTACATATTATCTTTGAATCATTCATAAGAAATGGGGAATTATCATTTCCCAGAAAAGAATTCCGTATCCTTGAATTTTTCATGTTTCATCTGACAAACTAAATTAGTAAAGAGACTGCTTATCAGACAATACATAAAGTCCCCTAGAAAGCTGACATGATATGGTTGTGATTGAAAAATATCATTCCAAGTGTACTACTATATCTGGAATTGTACGGGATTAACATCCACATACCATTCTTCAGAAAAAATATAAACCAGCATATGTGTTATCTAATTTGTGACCTGTTTCCTCAAATGGGAATACAGTGCAACCTCTTAATTGGAAAACATTGATGGGTTATACAATCATCTCCATTAATGGATTTCCTAAATATGCAGAAACCTATGAATTATTTTAAAGTATAGATATAAAATTGTTCCCTGAGATTTTGTCCCAATTAGCGGGATATCCAGATTAACCAGATTCCCGAGTACAGAGGTCACACTGAATAAGTTGATTTTAAGAGTTTATAGATATGTTTTTCACAAGAAAACATGTAATCTGCATGCACTTTTTAAAATATTTTTTTTATACCATATTTATGAAGACATGCTTGGAATAGTTTGACATTTCAGACTAGGTGTTCGAAAAATATAAATTCTTTTAAGAACGCTGTGGATAGTGAGCTTCATGACATCATGTTTATTTATGATATTTGATATTTTTAATTCTATTATGTACAATATATCTAATGACTTCATCAGGGCATTTAAAGGTTATTCAGCCTATTTAGCCCTTATCCTGATATTGTATTGTAAGATTGGACTTTTCATTACAAATATATGGTGAGTTTAATGGGGATAGGTAAAAAAACAAAGCTTTGGGAAAATGGCATTCGAAAATGGATAACCCTTATTCCCCCATTTCTAAGATGGGTGGATAACCAATCACTGAGCAACTGTTAATTCTATTTTCCTATTTACATCAAATTTTGCATGCTTTTAGTATAAAATCATAGCTAATTCTTAGTAGTAAATCAACACTATTACTAAGGTGTATAACATTTCATTAGGCAAGACAAAGAATATGTCGAGCTCGGTATCTAGCTTATAATATTTAAGGTTGTTAAATTTATGCTGATCAAATAGGGAACCAAAAATATTTTTAGTTTAGTATTAAACAAGTCTATTTCAACTATAACATATAGATTTTATAAAAGATAAAGATTAGTTTATTTAGAAAAAGACTTAATCAAACATTTGATAGAAATTATAATTTCATCTTTAATACGCTCTAACTCAAAGCAACCTGCATGACTTATGTTATACAGTAGGTAACATTTTGTTATCTAGATTTTTCTGTTTCTTTTTGTAAAAAATGAACAACACCATTGATTGATTCTAATTTGAAGAAATAAATTACAATTTAAGTGCCCGATGAAGAAAACCTTGGTGCGTTTATTGAATTTTTATGTCAAAATAATCATATTTTACTAATATTAGAAAACAAACTTTGTCACACAATTTATGAAAGGTCATTTTCATCTCATAAGTTATTCAAATTGCAAATTTACTTTTGAATCTAAAGTAATGTTAGAAGATAAGAAAATGAAAGTGAATGGACAGCCACATTACCGGTCTCATCACCAATAGCCTTGATTGCTGTGTCATAATGTTTCCATTGTGGTTTAAGCCTGGTCAGATCCATATCCTTGATGGCTGGAAATTGACCATTCATACCAGCGGCCTTTGAAATATAATTAAAAAAAAGAAGCATTGAGACTTAGTTTCATCATTAGTTTTTGAAAAACATTCTTAAATGGTTTGGATAGATCTCATGCTGAGCCTTCTATAGATAAGGAGGCTTATATCTCATGCAGATGACACTTGACCAGCCAGCAGCATAAAATGAAATAAGAATGAATTATACAATGCAAGCCACTTAACTGGATAGGAGACATTTTGTCAAAACCGTCCTAATTAAGCTGCATTCAGATTAAACAACAGTCTCAAAACGCCATCGGTTTTGCTGCCATTAGATATGACCTTTTTAGTAGATACAGATTAAGCTGGTACTTAGAATGTTTACTAACTATAACAGTTGTCTATCTGGAACAAATACTCTGGGATAGAACAACTGTCTATCTGGAACAAATACTCTGGGACAGACCAACTGTCTATCTGGAACAAATACTCTGGGACAGAACAACTGTCTATCTGGAACAAATACTCTGGGACAGAACAACTGTCTATCTGGACCAAATACTCTGGGACAGAACAACTGTCTATCTGGAACAAATACTCTAGGACAAAACAACTGTCTATCTGGAACAAATACTCTGGGACAGAATTCTATGAAAATTAAACCAATTTACTGGAATGGCCATAGCTTAATTGGAATGGAAAAAAAAACCCAACCAAATTGTAACCTCAACTGAAGACAAAATTTAAAAAAAACTTATCATAAGATTGCTGGAACTAAGTCAATACTGCCATAATGCTTCCATAGTATTAACTAAGACTGATTATCCCTTTGCATAAAGATATCTTCACTTAACTACATTTAATTCCTACAGGCAATTTATGCCATTATCATACAGCATTAGAAAAGAAGGAAGGCATATTATTGCTGTGGATTTTTAGAAACATAAAGATTAAATGTTTATTGCTTATCTGAGTATCTTGTTACTCTCTTACTTTAGATGGGGTACTTTCTGTGAAGTTTGAAAACAAAAATCTTTTGGTTGAAAATAAATAATGATTTGCATTAATAGATGGTTTTTAAGTGTTGTTTTAGTTAACCATTAAAAAGAGAAGTTCTAGGAATGGAGACAATTTTACAGTTAGATGCCAACAGCTTTTCATATAATAATATTATACAGTAGAGCGCCGATAATCCGACCTTGCCCTTTCACAGCAAAAGTTTCAGATTATTGAGTTTGTCAGATTATCGGAATGTGTATCATTGTGATTCAATGTGACTCCCAGTATCGCCCCATCTGGCATTTTCGTTTCATTCGGCTATGCAATCTAGCATTTATTATATATAACAGAGGCCAATAGACTACAATGTATGTCTTTCTTTTTATATTATTTTATACTCTACATTGTGTCATAGTTTAAATACATTCTGGGAGTTGGATGACATGGATTCTAACCACTAGCCTTTATAGAGGGTAGCCTGCTGATTCTAACCACGGGAGGTAAAAGGTGTGAAAGTTATCAGTGCTCGTTCCCAACTCTCCCAACATACGATTATGCGGTGAACAAGGAGAACGATTAAAAATACATGGGGAACAATAAGAAATAAGGGGAATATTCCCAATTTTTATTATCTCCCCTTGTTTGCTAATTGTCTGGCTCAATGGTCAAGCTCAAGCCTGTCAGGAGTGATGGTATGCTCAGCTACCAGCCCTTGCCTCCATTGGGTATATGAATATGATGACTCTTATAGATTAATGTTATTGCACGTCCAATTAATATCTGGGTTTCAGTTGTTTGAGTACTCTCCCCTTGTATGGCAGTCTTTAAAATCTAGCTCCCCTGCCCAAGAATTGGAAAAGTCATGTCAGATTATCAAACCGTTTTTTCTATTGCATTAACTGTTCCCTCTTATCCTATGTCGGAGTGGGAAAAGTGAATTGTTGGTTTATCGATACGTAAAATAAAGGAAAAAATTTGGTTCCCACTTTATTCTGTTGGATAAGCGAGTTTGTCGGATTATCAACAGTCAGTTTATCAGCTCTCAACTGTACATAATAATGATAAAAAGGCAAACTCACATCCATCACAGCGCCCTGTGCAGCCATTAAGTACTTGATAGCTTTTTCAATTTCCTCTTGAGGTACATTTGCCATCTTGACAGTATCATTTAGATTCTCTAGCAGTTTGTCGATAATTGTTAAAATTTTTATCTAATTTGACAAAGAGGGAGAAATAATAGCACAATCAATTAGTTGTAATAAAGATAACTAGTCCATTTAAAACCATTATTTAAAGAAAAGTGCAATTTCCAATAGAAATATGTGACTTGTTTCTTCAAAATGAACAAAAGTCGTGCAAGACATTTTGTAACAGAGTCAATTATAGTATAGATAAAAATATCACTTTCATCAAATCTTTGATTATGGTTGTCTCCAAATGATCAACTCTTTATCTTTCATGAAATAAAAAGTTACTAGCGAAATTAACATGATTAATGATAAAAATGCATTTTTCTGAACCCACGGCTCATCTAAATCAATTACGGAAAAACACATTTTTGAAACTTCAGATTCAACATAGAGATATAAGATATAAGCTGAGAAAGAATCAGGGATGATACCAGTGTCTTCAAAGAATCACGAGAGATTCTTTTCTTCTAAAATGAACCTTCCAAGGGTAGTGAGAAAGTATGCATTTGAGTGAATGTGCCTGCTTTAGAAACAATAAGTAAAGCTTTGGAATCTGCAATTGTTTTCATAGTTGTTTGTTTCATACCTGAGTGCTTGTCGTGAAATCAGTTGAAGTAGCTGTCACTTCAACCAACATGCCCGAGAGTTGCTGTATTGAGACAATGTCGTCCATTGCCAAGTTTTCGACCATATCAATCATTTTGGTTTTAAGCTTACAAAATAAATAGGAAATATATATTATCATTACAAGCAGGATATATTCTCTGGAGAAGTACACCATTTTTGTAGTAAAGGATGGGAGGGTGGCGATGAAGAGGTGAGAGAGAGAGAGAGGGGTAAGTCTTTTTTATTAGTTAAAACTAGGCATGATTTGGATACTTAAAAGTTAAATGATACATAATACTGGTTATATATCATTACATAATAATCAATAACATAATATAACCCAGACTATATTATCATGTACTTCAATTAAGTAGTAGATTGAATGATTGTAAATTCGAGAGAGATGACAGAAGCAAGGGGAATAGATTTTTTAAAAAAGAAGAAGGAATGTATTGTGAGAAGATATATTAATTTACTTCAATATAGTTTAAGCTCCAGGGTTACAAAATTAGCAGTAACACTACGCATACATGAAGATTAAAGAACAGTGAAGAAAAAGAGCTGGAAATGCGGAAGATTATCAAAAAAGTGAGAAAAATACAGATCATAGGCCTTATCAATTGTATGGTGGCCTTCTGTGTTACAGAATACAATCTCCTGATGGCTTATATTTGAATTTATGATATGTATTGATGTAGGATTGCAAAATATCAATTCATTCATTTATTGAATGCCAATATTTCATAATGTTACCTCAGCCCGAATGTTTCTCTCATTTTCATAAGCAAACCAGGCATCGCTTGTAATGGGAGATGGTGGCTGAATGATTAAAAAGAAAAAGGATTAATTACCAAAAAACTATACGTTATCATACAGCTGAATAGTTAAAAAGAGAGATATAAACTCTAAAAAACACTTCTCCTTAAAAAAAAAAAGTATAAATTCTTCTCTGACTAAAACAATAAAAAAAAATAAATAAAAAAATACAGTCTGGTCCCTCTAACCTGAACACCTCTGTTCCTAGCTATTTGTTCAGATTACAGTATTTCTTAGGTTAGGGAATACTAAGAAATAAGGAAAACAAAATCCATTCCCAGAAAATTGCTTGGATTACAGATGGATTTGGATTACAGAAGTCCGGATTAGAAAGGCCAGACTGTAAATGACTTGGAAGATGACAAACATATGCAAACAATCACAGTTAACTTCAATTTTCAAAGAAAATCTTTAGTTACTTTACGCCTTTAACTTTAGTGAAAAATACAAATTAAAAACATGCAAAAGAGAATTAAACTTAATGCTACGAACGGTTATAAAAGCTGTTGGCCGGCTTTGATCATATTTTCCATAGCCAGTATTAAGCCAATTATCAGGAACATCATATGACGAAGCATGATCTGTGTGAACATTACAAAATAGATAGAGAACTTTGCTATTAATAATTACAAAAATAAAAATTAATTTTTTTCAATTCTGAGAAACTGTCCCTTTCTGTTCTATTCAAATAATTGGGTATTGTAAGTAACATTATCTATTACAAAATTAAAAGTTTTGACTTCTTATAGCAAACTATAAATTAAGTGTTAATAGGTAATGCACATAATATTATCTCTGTCCTTGTTTAAATATGTTTCATTACATCAATACATATATTTTGAACAAGAATAATAAATAAAGTTAAGCATTGATTATTTATCAACTAAGATTTTCAGCTGTATAATTGTATTTGTGCATATTAAAGAAAAGGCAGTGGCTATTTTTACAGTCCTGTAAAGAAGGTTCTCGGAGCTATTGTTACGGTCATGTGGTGTGTGGTGGCACTCTGTCAATACAGATAGGCCTACTTATTATCTGCATTCCACGTTGTAGCACTTGAAACTATTATGGTCCCATAGAAAAAAATTTAGTCATATTTGTATGCTTAGAGCAATCAAATAATGAAAGTATAAAATCTGATTCCTCACTAGATATCTAGATCTAGAATCCAAATTTGACATTTGAACAACAACACTTCACTTCTAATAAAACAACTACAATAAGAAAAACATCAGTTATGTAAATTTATGTAAATTGCTCATGTAATCTAATGACCGTAAAAATAGCCACTGCGTAAAGAAAAACAATGAAGGAAAAATATCTCTATTGGATATAACATTACCTATTCTACTTTGGTTTGCTATGTGTACCATAACCCTGGATACTGCTGTGATTAGTTCACAAACTGATCTTTGATCTCCTTCGTGAAACGGTTTGAAAAATTTACTTGACTTGTCATTAAGGGCAGAATCCAGGTACTTTTTCATGTCATCTAATGGAGGAGGAAGTACTTGTACCTCTGCAATTCTGATTTTAAAACAGTTGGGATTAAATGCGAAAAGAGTGAGAGTTCCTCTTTCAAAGCACTAATTTCCACAGTGTAGCCATGGCAATTGTGTTTTATGACACTGTACTCCCTGACCAAATGTAATAAAAATTGGGAAAAATAAAAATAGGAAAAGTCTTGCAATGCAAATACATTCTTAAGATATAGTTTACACTGCCTAAACCACCAGGTACTCATTAATTTAATACCCTTGTTAAGCAAAGCATATTAGTGATAAACACTTTTGCTCAAGGATTATTTCCAACTTTTGAGGTGATATTGGAACTTTGTACTTTCAGGTGTGCTGAGTAATTTGCCATTGAAATGGTGGAGCATTAATTTACATTGTTTATGTAAATGTATATTAAGTAATACAATCTCAACAGTAATATATTTTCAACGCCTGTAACAAGAATTTCCCGTTGGGATGAATAAAGGTTATTACATGTATTTATTATTATTATTATAAAAATAAATCTTAAGAGAAGAGATAATAGCTGGTTATGGCAGGGCATGTCTTGACCCAATCTGTCAAAAAATAGCCTACAGGAAATGGAGATGAATTGACTACACTTGGAAAAGCCTTCAAGGAATATCACAAGGTATGCACTGGATTGGAATTCCTAAGGCAAGCAGAGAGTTCGACGTTTAAGAGTGACACGGAGAGATCATGTGATGAAGTAATTGCTTGTAGAAAGACAAGGGGACAGTTAAGAACAATTGCCGTTTGAATGCTACAGATGAGATCCTATGATCCTCCTGGAACTTAAGGGATTAAATCAAGTTAGACAAAGAGAATGCTTAAATCATAACATGTTCAACTCTAAATCATTAAGGAAATAAGGACCTTTTGACAAAACACATTTTTTTAATATATCGTCCTATAAATGTAGAATTGAAAAATATGAAATGTTGTGGGGGAGACACTATTACACGTTTAGAGTGGCAAATTGAGACGTGAGATATACTATATGTTTTGATCACGCATTTCTATTGGCCAATGAAATTTCTGTTAGAAATGAGGTGAGCGACTTTCAATAAAGTTTATTTTGTGCGACAAAATAAAATTCCGAAAATTTGTACATGTAGTTAACATTTATAGAACAACAGCAACGATATTAATGATAAATGGCAGACAAAAGTAAAAGATGAAGACATTCTGACAAGAACAGGACAAAACCAAAGAGAAGAAATTTGGGCTTAGAAGTTGGCAATAAATGGGATAAAAGCTGAAAAACCAAAGAAACATCACCAGACACTCATTGAAATGGAATCCACAGGAAACACAAGGCATGGATGGGCCATTGGAGATATGGAAAAGATGCAATAACAGAGAGTTCAGAAAGATGGGGATCACATGGAGTAAGCTTGAAATGATAGCCAAAGAAAGAGAAGAAAGGTATTTGCCCGTGCGTCACCTATACCCTGACAGAGGTGTAAGTTATGATGATAAGGAATGATAAATGATTAAAATTCCCTTTTTTCTTAAAAAAATCGTTCTAACTTTTTTCTTCTTGAAATTGTTGCAAACCTACTTGATTCTTGTGGCAGCATTGAGACTATCTCTTATGGTGACGAACACATCCTGTTTGTAATTTCGATAGGTGGGTCCAACAGGCAAGATAACCTTCTGCAAAAAGCCATGACTTGGGGTAGGGTAAGATGTAATTTCTTTTTCCACTTCATCATCGGAGAACACACCTTGAAAATACATAAATGAAATTATGAGAGTATTTAACTTCAAAATGAATATCTTTCTATTCTATATACATACTTACCTTACTTTCCTGATCTCCAATGGCTAGAGCTTAGTCCCTTTTCAACAGCAACCAATGCCAGGTGGTAAAATCATGTTGTGTGCTTCAGTGTTTGAGGTGGGAAATATAGGCTATAGTAAATGGTAGGGTTTGGTGTCAGTAATACATTTCTAAGGCTAATAAGTCGCATGTATTCAAATAAATGGTGGTGCGCTGTTTCTTCTGGTGATTGGATGGTTTGATGTTCGTTTTGGATGCAGCTTAGGCGTTTATTGAGTTTGTGGTGGCCTTTACAGAGCTGGAAATCTAAGCTTTTTAAATTATATCTATAATCAGTGGTTCATTTCATTAACAAAATCTAGCTCACCAGAAACATTGTTGAAAAAGGAAGAAATAAGATAAAAAATGTACCATTATCAAAATTGCTATTTAAGTTCTAAATCTGCACAGTTGCCATATCAAAATTAGTAGTGGTTGAGATGAAATAATATTTGGGGAGAAATGAATATCAACAAAGGCTAAGATATTAATTTACCCTTCGCTTAGCTAATAATAATGTTCTATTCATCCCCATCAATATGAGTTTTAAATTCTAAGCAAATGGTAGGTTTTCATAAGAAGTTGGCTGAATATACAATGAAAAAAACAAAACATGGTACAACTTGGTCTTTACCACTGGTTTGCAAGTCATAGAAAAAGGGTTCTATTTTGTTTTTTGTTTTCTTTTTACTTTGATTTGGTGTTTTGCATTTATTTCACAGCATAACATGAAATTGTTATAGCACAGTGTACTAGCTAGGTCTGATATGTATATATATATATACATATATTAGTATAATATTTCACTTCAATTTTATTCATTTTATCAATAAAAGATAAAAATTATTGATAAAAAATCTTTATTGTGTATATATCTATTTAATCAAAATATACATTTCAAATGACTATGCCACTTGTACTGATAAGTAACAATGCGATAAAAATTATAAAAAACAAAACAAACTATCTTACTAGTGACTTGAAACTCCTTAATACCATCATCATCTCTCCAGTTAAAACAGGAGACTTCCCATTGTCTTTTAATGTCTACGGTAGATCTGGCCTCCAATGGTGTGATGGTGCAGTCGCCATGTTGTGGGGCTTTATTGATGTAGATCTCTAGAGATGCTTTGGTAATATGAATTCCATAATGGACTACACATTGAGCTCGCACCACATTACTTTTAGATTCATACAATTCAAAAAGTTCTTTCTTTAAGGAGAATGCCTTTGAATATACGCCTGAAAATTACAGAGATTTAGCAATTAAGAATTAAAAATAATATTAATACAATGAAAAGAAAAGCATTGGCACGCATTTTGCTTACATTTTAAAAATGCTTTTTTGAAATGTAATAGTTGGAATGAGAACATGAAAGATAATACTGTACGAATTTTAAGATTAATTATTTCAGAAGCATTTAGCAAAGATAATGCTGTTCAGAAAAGGGTGTCACAGCACAGCAACAATAACATTAATTTTATGATAATGTAATAATAATGATAATGTTAATCATAATAAAAATGATAATATTAATAATATTAATATATGAAGTGAATAACACAAAATGAAACAGAATGAAGTTAATTAAAGGACAATAATTAAGATGAAATCTCTTTATTCTTAAACTCATTGAAAAATATTAATAATAATAAATAATGTGATGAGAATTCAAATACGTTGTTTGTTTAGTACATGTGCTCAGAAGAGATTAAAAAGTCTGTTGTAGTTAAATAGTTACAAAAAGAAGATAAATGATTTACCATAAAATATTATACAATGTTTCTATTTGATAAAAACTAATGCGGATTTTTCATGCCCTTTACTTTGTAGCAATCACTATTTGTGTTGGCCCTTTTTGAATTGACAGACAATCTGATAGCGTGTTGCTCTACGCCTGGCCAATTGTATTAAGGAAGTGTAATTGCCTAGGCACACTTCCTTCCCCACAAATCTTGACATTTCCTACTTACTTCAGAGGAGAGACAATGTCAATAAGTTTGAGTAGGAGAACTTTATAGGGGTATTACTCTACTCTTACAGACAATGGTGAATTGAATTTTGCCAGGGTGGCAGCTGGAACAAACGGCCTGTTCTTATTGATTTTCAACCACCGAGGGGTCTTTTACATCGGCAAAGGCACATGGGACCTCCAAATTTATTGTCCGTCTCCAATAGGACCTGGCGCTTATATCCTGCCTACCACAGGATAAAGGAACAGAAGAAATTCTAAAGATCGGATTTCATCATAAAGCATGCACCGACAGGGATTCGAACCCGCAACCGTTTATGCTTGCTATCTGAGGAAGGATCATTAAGCGCTATTAAAAGGCCCCTACATTAGATTATTTCATCAATAGTAAGGAATGCCAATTTAATATTCATTGTTCTATTTATATTGAAGGTGAATCACTATTCCATTTTTTATTTAAGCAGTAGTAATTTTTACGTCACCTAAATTCCTAATGGTAATCACTTTTCCTCTAAAGTTTGATCTGTAGTAAATAGTTTCAATTCTGTCAAAAATCATCTATTTATACTTCAATAAGGAGACAAAACTTCTCAACAAAAACAGTTAAGCATCCTTCTGTTACAATAATAGATGCACCATTTAATAAGATTAATTTAATAACATCAATTCCCTGTGTTCAACATGTTACATTGTATTTTTCTGACGTCTCAATGTTGAACATAATTATTATGACCAACTTTGGATGGATAGATTGCCTTCTCACCCTATATCAGAGTATAGGCCACTGACGACAGCCCTCCAACCTTCTCTATCTTGTGCTAGTGCTAACTCTGGATTCCCACTCCAGGTGTATCCCCCTCTTCTCATATCTTCCTCTATGAACCGCCTCCACATTGTTCTTGGTCTCCCCTTCTTTCTGTGCCCCTGTGGATTCCATCTTAAATGACCAACTTTCTCTCTTATCAACCCTACTCCAGTTCAACCCAAAACCTTAAAGCTCGACATTTATGAATTCAGTGACTATGTATTGGTATACCATGCATTTCTGAAGGTCATTTAAGAGCTAATTTTAGCATCTGTGCGTGATGATGATACCATACAAAATTACCATGAGTATGACTTTGTTCTACTCACCTCTAGCACCTGAAAGAAAATGTTAAAGAGAAATTCAAAACATAGATAAGGTAGCATAAACTCTTAAGGACAGTTTTAGTTCAAATCCTTAAAATCATTTGTTTTGTTTTGTTTTGTTATGCCGCATTTTGAATTGCTTTGCTTTAGTTATTCTTCTTTCTTTTTTTTTCTTTTATTTTTTTTTGATTTGCAAACATATTCTAGAAATCATATCACAGGGTTGTTATTAAATGTAATAATTACATTTGCTTTAAATCATTTTCAGATCAAATTACCTAAAGTATGTAAAGGACATAGCTAGATGAAATTAATCTAATTCAATAAAATATTTAGCTGTGAAAGGTCCAAAAACCTATTAAAGCTTACGTACCTAGGTACCTACCTTCTGTGATAATCAATTATTATAAAAGTATAGCTGCAGATAACTTACTTTGTTGTTTACAATACTTTTCATCAAAATATTTGATAATTATATCAACTGTATTCTTTTATTTTAGAACTAGCTTTTCTACTTCTTAATCTTTCTCAACATAATTTTTTTTTCTTCGCAATTTCCCCCCAATCTGCAATACTCCGATAGACACAGAAGGAAACAATCAAAAATGTTTTGCATAATAAATATGGCAATATCAAAAAGCTTTTTATGATTTGTAATCACTTTTATGTGTAAATTATTTTTTCATTTTAAGTTAGCATTTTCATAAAAAATTCTAAATACAAATTCATAAATCTAAATCTAAAGCAAAAAATCCAAGAATATCTAAACTAAAACAATCAATTGTAGATGTCATCAAATATTAATACATGTATATTTCATCTCCATCAATCTTCAAAGAGAAGAAAAAAAATTCCACCAACATCCCAATCCCACAAGCACGACTCACTTTATTTTTGACCAAATATTATAATCACACATTAATATTTTAATATTTTATTAACCAGCAACTACTGTCAACATTCTAGTCAGAAAAGCTGCCTTAATAAAGACACAATTTAATTTTTCGTTATCTTATAACACTGCAAAAAATAAAAAATTTGTTTGATACACATATTCAATGACATCCACAAAATAAAAAATCACTAACGCTAACATCAAAGGAGGAATATGCTATACTACTATCAAAAACATATATACTGGAAATCAAATCTAAGTCACTGGCAAAAGCCTATGCAAAATTAAATATATACATCAATAAATGGGTTGAAAATGCATATTGAAATCTATATCACAAAGGAAAGAAATACTTATAAATTTTCATCATAATTACTTTAGCTTTATGAAAATCCAGACTTAATATTGTGAACTTGGCTTTGAACATATGCTTATTTTTTCATTATCTAAGGAAATGAAGACATTTTATAACGGTTAAATTGACTTTAAATCATGTTACAGTTATATGGGCAATTTTTAAATATATTTTCTTTGATGTTATTTTTTGTTGTAATTATCTATCTTTTTTTGTGGAGTGGGATGTTAGAGGAAAAGGAGATTGTTGAGTTTGGGGGAGAAGGGGGATAGGTATTTGGAGTGACAACTTATCCCATTTATTTATAATGTATTAGTCAATTAAGTTAAATGTATCTATTATCTTTTGCATGGTCATATTGACCAATAGGATTGATAAAAATCTTGTCAACTGAGAAATGAATTGAAACTCTAAAGAAAAGGAAATGTAAAAGTTGATGCAACAATTATATTACTACTTAAAAAGATTTCAAATCTAAGAATTTGAAATAAATAAATCACTTCTAATACTATGCTATGAAACTAGCATGAAAAACTGAAAGCAAATCTAGAAAAGATGTTCTAATCTAATGCACACCATTGAGTAAACCATTCATCCCAATCCTTGCCTAGATCATATAAGGAGAGTAATTCACAGATAGGCACAATGTAATGTTAATTCTATTACATGCCATTATTTCATTCATGTCATTACACGTAAATGTCTTAAATTCCATGTATGAAATGGAGAAGATGTTTTGTATGATTTATTCAGACAAAAACCAAAACAGGGCTATATCATTAGATTTCAATCATCATTAATGAATTATCATTTGGCATACCGTTATAATGTAAGTTCCAATGTCCCAGAAAAAAATGTTGCTGTATCACTTTGCCTGTTTGTCTAGTCTAAATTGAGTGACTCAACTTTTGTTATGAACTCTCTTTATGTGTAAATTACAATCAATCTTCTGCCTTGTTAAATTATCTACATTTATCAAAGTACAATTTCATGATGGTCACTTCTTAAATCAAGCTATTAAGAGCAAAAAGATTCTATTCCTGATTCCTGTTAATCTACCTCAAAATTATTATTAACTCTGGAAGAATGGTTTACTCTATTACATATGTAACACCCAGTAGCGTGTTTGGACTCACTCCTGCAGCTAATGTCACTCCTTTCTCACTCCAATGACTGATTTGATTTTGCACGTCCAAAATGGGAAACAAAAGGTAAGCTGTCTGCGAAAAGGGTGCAACGATGGCACCATTTTGAACATTTTAAATAGCGTTGATAAAACCACACATTTTTGCAGATCTAGTTGTAGATCTGGACCTACGATATTATTAACATTTGAAAGGAACAAATCATCAAGGAAAACAAAATTGCAAAACAACGATGACGATGACAAACACGATAAACGAAAACAACACAAAACATAGTGATTTGCCAGCCTCAGCCTCATTATTATAAGACACGTTTAGACCGCCTTTCTAACATGAAGGTTAGATCTAATCACTGTGTGGTCTTTTATCATCGCGGATGAAAACTGCGCATCCTTGCGTTGGATGATTATTAGTCATGATTACATTTCCCCTTTTCCATCAACCAGCAATAATCATGGATGTTCTAGTCGAGAGAGCAGGGTTTGCCCTGATGTTCCCAACCGCTGGCCCTGAGATGAGACACCGAATGTCTGCAATGGATGATCCCTAGAGAATGATGTCCTGTACATATTCTGTGATTGGAATTACAGGCTATAAAGGCTCCTTTGATCCAGAGGGAGTAGAACCCTTTAAGTTGAGGCTGATTGAATTTCTTACTTCGGGCGTTGTTTTTTTTTGTGTATTCATATCTCATCATCAAAGTTGTTGCTATATAAGTATTCTCCCAAAATCTGCCGTACTGCCGAGGTCAATACCTACATTATTCATGAACTACTTTTCTTCTCTCGTCAGGTTTTTAAAGTCAGCTTGCTAACATTGAGTAAAATTTGTATAGGGCCGACCAATGAAGTGTTGAAAAGGAATGGCAGGACGAGTTGCCTTATTGACATGGTTATCATACTGGCCCCACTTTGCATTGATCGTCTCAGAACTCATAAAGTGTCTAGATCTACATCTATCTAATTTTCTTACTGAATTTTAGGTGCGTTACCTAGCCTTTTGGAGGCATGAATCAAAATCAGCCACAGGAGTGAGAGAGGAATGAAATCAACCATGGGAGTGAGAACGCCATGGGAGTGAGTCTTACACATATATGAAACTTCAATAAAAATTATGGACATTTTATATTTTTTGTATTTACAGGATTGATCGACTGAATCACATGATGTGTTGCCTGAAGCTGAAAATATTTAAATATTTAAATCAAAAACATTAAAGTCTGTAAAGCATACATGTAATTACTTATAATGTGTAATGACAATTCATGCAATTAACAAAGCCATCTGGTGATTAAATAAATCATGCTATTATAATGAAAAGATGTAGATATAGCAATAGTCATAGAATGTAAGCTTTGTTTTCAATTCATAAAGACAACAGGAGAATTATTTTCATTTATCATCTATTATATAAATAATAATAATAAAAAGTAAAATTATGATGATAATAAATATCAATCCTAAGTAGTGTTATGATGTTCTTAAAAGCAGCTCTAACGAGATCATTTATTTAAAATTAAAGCTGAAAATCTGATCGCATTCAAATAGCCTTGATGAGGTAATGAGTTTTTTTACATAGTTATTTCTTACTATCTTGAAAAATGGAATTAAAAATTAACATTGGTCTGATGCAGGACTTACTAATGCTTATATCCTTTAAGAATACTTGTCTGATAATTCGCCATCCATCTGGCCATCTATAATCCTTGATGAATATCCTCCATTCATAGATCTCATCACCATTGCACGATTGGCAATTACATTCTAGAGAGATTTTGGAAGATTCAAGTACCGTAAAGCCATCACCTCTGGGGTAACAAATGCTTCCCCTCAAACACCTGTTTAAAAGTATAGGATTAATTTAATTTTGCTTTCATTCCGACATGTACAACATTTGCATAAAGAATTATATTAAGTTTTTTTAAAATACACAATGTATGTCTGGCTTCTTTTGAAAATCCTTTTATTTT
>JASKDV010198147.1:0-11075 GCA_032466395.1 Aegires albopunctatus
AATATAGTGGAGAGGAAAGAGATTTTAAGGGAATATAGTGGAGAGGAAAGAGATTTTAAGGGAATATAGTGGAGAGGTGTCTTTTTTAAAATCCCTTTCTACTTTTGAGTTTGTTGGGTTTTTTTGTTTTGTTTTTTGTTTTTTTGTGTGCTAGAAATGATTTTTGTTTTTCATTTTGATAAATGAAATTAAAAATATCCTTTAGTTAAATGTAAAATTATTTATTTTTTCATTTGTGTACATCTTAAATTTAATCTAAAAAGTATTTGATTATTCTTATTAAAAAGTCTTTCATAATTTTCAAAATTCAAATCTACCAACTTTGATTCTTCCACAGTTTATACATTCCTCGTGATGAATTGGACAATCCTCACAAGAAGAAGACTCACCATGTATTCAAAAAGAATTTTGCTGTTGAACTCAATTTTGAACCTGGAGTGGAATCCTAATAACTTGAAAATTACAATATATTGGAGCAGTAATTTTTTGAAGAATAAGAAATATGGGAGCCATGATTCATGGGACTGAAATCATAATGTTTCAATTGTTTGTTTCTCTTCCATTATCATCAGTGACCACAATTTTGAATTTGAGCAGAAATCAAAACATCCCCTTTTGTTCCTTTCTTTTTCCGCCACTAAAAACTGTGGAGTGAATACGGGAAAATTGACTATTCTAAAGCATGGAGGAATGTGTGCATTGTTGTTGCTGAATTTTTATTTCATCTATGAGAAAGAATTTGTTGAATTGTTCCCTAAATTTTGTACGCTCTGGTCCAAGTAAAACCGGTTGACTCGTTGGCAGGTCACCTTCATAATTCCCAATTATTGATAATATACTTTGATGTAATATAAGAACTGTTATTTTTGCATTTCCACACCATGAAATTTGACACTCTCACAGCACATTACCCTTTGCATTCTAATTATAACATATGTCTTAACTCTCTATAGCGCTCAATATTTCAAAGTCCTGCAAACTCTTATTCCTGCACACAATTCAACTTTCTATGAGATGTTATTTGACCCCTTTAATTTTCTAGTAGTAACCTAGAAATTTGAGGATTTGTTCATTACTTAATTGCTCATTTGTAATTTTTGTTCCATTCCTTATCTCCCAAATTCTTTGACCAGAGGTTTTGGTTTGGTTTGTTTTATTCTGTTCTGTTTCTGTCAGAGAATGTATGTTGTTTTAAACGGTAAAATATCTCTTTATGGGATGTGAATTTATGTTAAGTATGACCTTACTCTTGGTTAAGACTATATGATTTATTTTCATGAATATACTCAAAATACCTATTAAATGAATTTCCGTTATGATTTTTCACTGTGACTCAGAAATTTTGTTACAAATTCACAATTTTCAAATTCGAATTTTGGCAGAAATTGATAACGTATCAGTCAAAGTGAAAAATATAAATAGTGCAACATTCTGGAAGGGATAAATTAACGGATTAAGTTGCAAATATAAATGTTTAGTAGTAAAGCAAGTTCAATCTTTTAAGTAAGTGGATACATTTTTTATCATCTGAAAATCTTTGCTAATAGTCAAACAGTAAGAATGATGATGAAAAAAGATTAAAAGATTCATATTGTTTGGTTTTGAAATACTCACTCATTGCATCTCTTGCCATTGATATAATTTATAGTTTTCCTCATAGAAAGACGCAAGTTATCATTTTATGAATTACTATTGACTGTTTATATTTCTCAAATATTTGTCAGATAAACTGCTTAGATGAATAATTTCTTCTTTGTTAATACCGGTATGTGATATGATGAACTTAGTCTAATTTTAGACCTCTTTCTTTTTTAATCTTTCAGATCAGTAAACAATTATTGTTTTAATTATTTTTAATTTATTTAATATATTTAATATTCAACAAGCATAAGGTTGTTAATGAAATTGAATTCCTTGCCTAGTATTGATAAATGGTGCTGATGATATTTGTAAAGAATTTTTCATCGTTTAAATTTATGCTACTATCGTGCTTTAACTAGTATTTATGATATCATATTTTGCCTGGTGCAATGTGTCTTATTGCTTTTTATGAAATTTGTGCAATACTTACTTTTTTGCTATGGAAAAGGAATTTGATGTATTATGTTAGTTTAATTGAAATATAGGAATTTGTGAGGATGTAATAATGTAAAAATGATTAGATATACTGAAGACAGATTTGATTTAACATATATTTATTATTTATTTTTTATTATTAGAGTCATTTTGTTAGTACATTCAATGTTGTTATTCAGAGTAGTCTTGAAACAACAATACTGCCTCTATTCTGGAAGAGTTCCAGTAATCATAATTGAGTGCATAGATCCATTCCAGCAGTATTGAAATTTTGATAGAACTTTTTCATCTTATTTGATATTCGGATTCCTAGATGATGTACTTAGTCCTTTCTCCTTGGATTTCGGCATTTAGAAGAATGTGATGCAATAGACTGGGTTTTTGATATTACTTTAGTTCCAGTCAAATGAACCCAGATACAGTGACTGCTGTGTTAGGGCATATGTTTTGATTTATGTTTTTGAGGAGTTTTGGGTTTTGGCGGTTATATTTACATTTTGTTTTGTTTTTGTGAAATTTAATTTGTTTTGAAACTATACTATTAGTTTGATTTTTTTTTAACTTTTGCTTATAAATGCTTAACACAATCAGGTTTTAAATATTCAAATAGATGCAAAGGAAATCTATAATGTAAATATGAAGACAAATTAAATTTGCTTTCTTCAAACCTTTAAAGGGAAACTTGTCTTAGATCTTTACATTCTTAAATATTAACTTTAGGAAATTCAAGCATGAGTGATTTAATTGCTTACATCAAGGGGGAAATCCCTAATGGTTGAAAATCAATTCTAGCTATCTGGACCATTCTACATCAGTGTGTAATATCAAAGTAGTAATGACGGATATAAAGTAAAGTGTCAGGTGATTTTGACTTCTTTCTCTCCTTTCCCCCTCGCCCCCACATTTTTATTCAGTCTTGGGATGCAGTACTGACTCTTCTTGCCTTTACTAATGTGGCATTGAACTTTTTCTTGCATTAAAGTTTAAAATAATTACCTGAGATTTACTGGTTAAAAAAAATTTGTAACAATGACATCGCCTTGATTAGAGTCTTCTGGACAGCAAAATGATATTTATTTGATTTATAATTTTGAAAATCCCTCACATGTTTGAATCTTGCTTTTTGTACATTTGGTCATACCATAAATCTCATTATCACTGCCATGTGCAAATGAGAAAGCAAATCCATATGTTTGATGAGTATGGTAGAGCGTTGATAATCCGACCCTGCCTGTCCCCAGCAAAAGTGTCAGATTATCGGATCTGCATGACTGTGACTCACTATGCATTATAACAAAAATAGATCTACAATGTATGTCTTTCTTCTTACATTATTTTTAAACTCTACATATTGTATCATAGTTTAAATTATACATTCTGAGAGAAAGGAGTGAGTAGGATGACATGGATGAGGCTAGCATACTGATTCTAACCCTAACAGGTGGTAGGGTTTCCCACTGTCGGGAGGGTCAGTGGCGAGAGGCGAAAGGTGTGAAAGTTGTCAGTGCTTGTCCCCAACTCCCGGTGATGTTGTTGAACAAGGATAATGATTAAAAATACAAGGGGAACAATTAAATACAAGGGTAATAATCCCAATTTTTTATCTCCCTCTGCTAATTGTCTGACTCAGTGGTCAAGCTCAAACCTGTCAGGACTGATGGTAAGCTCAGTTACTGGCTCTTGCCTCCATCAGGTACATGATGGTGGCGGTCTTTATATTTTAACTGACCTGCCCAAGAATTTGAAAAGTCATGTCAGTTTATTGAACCGTTTTTTCTTCTATTAAATTAACAGTTTTGTTCTCTTATCTTATGTTGCGGTTGGAGCAGTGAATTGTCGGTTTATCAATATATAAGATAAAGGGAAGAATTTGGTTCCCGTTTTATTCTGTCAGATAAATGAGTTTGCCGGATTATCAGCGGTCGATTATCAGTGCTCAACTGTAGTTTGTGCATGGAATGATTGAGGAAAAGAAAGATGGGAAGTGGAATAGATAACCAGACAGAAAAGATAGCAGATTGAGACTTTTATTAGAGAGTCTTATCAATGATAATGTAAAAAGATCAAGCATTAATTGAATCTTATGAATATTGCACTTTTGTCATTGATCCTTATTATTTCTACATTGAATAACAACGAATTTTTGCCTCTAAATGATTCTTCCTCGAGATAACATAACATTATAAACTTATATAATATAACGGTATTATCTTTTACACTTTTAGTCCCCATGAGATTTTCACATTTGGACAGAAGAATTTTTCAGATTTTCTTTTTGTCTGTCTTTCACCATTTATAACTCTTTTAAAGTTAAAACAATTATTCTGTAAACAAATCCTCCTTGTTACCCCAATTCATTTGCTACCAAGTACAATTGTACTTTGCATGACTTATTCAAGCTCTGATAATTTGTGAACTAGGGTGATAATATCCTGGGCCAGAAAAATTGGGTTGGTGTGCAAATGCACAGCTGTGCTCAGTTGGAAAAATCAGTTTGGGGGAGTCAAAGAGTTAAAGCATTCATGCCAGTAGATGTATTTGTTTGATCTCTTCAATTTCTAAGGGAGTGATTGAAAGTGCAAAACTTGTGTATTTCTACTTCATGAAATGGCTAACACACTGGTAGTAAGTCAACAAATATACAAACTAGTTATACCTATCCTTAACATAATCCAAATCATAATTTCAAGACCGGAATTTGACACTGACAGCTAAACTTTATTATTTAATTGGATTAATCAGTTTAATTTAAAAAAATCTCTATAATCTCCCATTCCCATAACTTTATTAGTTTTCACCATTATTTCCTTGCATATTTCAAGTTTTCGAGCTGATGAGAATTTGACGTTATCAAATTTTGTGTATAGGTTTATATTTGAATATGATTTTTTTTATGTGTGAATCAGGATGGATCCACTGTCCTTTAAGGCAAATGAAATTGATTCTTATTGTCTTCCACTATTTTTATTATCTGAAGTAAGCATTCTAAATATTATCTCCATGGGCTTATTTGCATTCCCTATGTTAAGGATTGGATTGTGTGCATTCCATCATAGACTTTTCCCCAAATTTGTGTGTAATTTTTGAAAATGTCAGTTTCTTGATTCCAGTTTGTTGGTTATTGTATGATTTGAAAATATGGTCAGTCCTGCATAATTCATATTTAGTCATGAAGAAATAGAAATGAAATCAGTTTGATTTTTGCAGTTATTTTATCTTTTTTTCTTGAACTTCTCATTAGATTAAATTTCCTCTTAATAGTTTTGTGTAGTGTTTAACATTTTTATTCTTATTAGTCAACCTTTTTTTTATTATACAGTAGATCTATGTCATGGTAATCATAGATTATTTATTCATATAAGCTTAGGTCAATACCTTTTTCCATGACTGAGAAACATTTCATGAATTTAAATATTCTTACTTTTGACAGGTTTTTATTGTTGTTGTTTTTATAACATTAAATCATGTACTAATTTATCAGCAGCACTGTATTTTATTCACAACCCCCCAGTTCCATAAATCCTCTGAATTTTGGATATATATTGTTATAAAGTAATTTTTCCTTAACAACATTTCCACATACTTTTTTCTGAAACATGATGTTAAGGAACTAAACCTATGTTATTATACTTTAAACCTCAATATGTTTAGAATTCCAGTACACAAACATACCCATATTTATATTGTTACATTTGAATTACATTACGCAAAAATGAATGTTGCCCATAGTGAAATTGTTACATCTTTAATCTTAAGCTATTCTTTAATATTCTAAGAAAGATTTACCTAAATTAATATCACAGCTTAAAATTTCATCACATTTTTTGTGTATATTATGTATTCATAACATTACAACCTGCAAGTGACTATTTCAATTAAAGTAACTGGAAAGTATTACTGCAATGGTTAGCACTAGTTTTATCATGTAACCTTTCACCTTCCATACCTTATAATATACCTTTGTAATTTGTTCCATTTATAATCTTTATGCTCTATTTTCATGTTAAGGATATACTTTTATATACTCCCTTTTTATTCAAAGACCAATCTATAATAGCTTGCATCTTGAATTTTAAATGTCTAAAAGATTAGGAAATATTTTATTTATGAAAAAGATAGGGAAAGATTATATTATCATCTAAACAAGGTTTGATGTTTGATATTTCGATTTTAGTCTCTCTCTCATTGGTGATAAGATGACTGCTGGGACTGTAATACTATAAATTATTACTAGCAGTTCCTAAGAAATTATGCAGCTGTTAAAGATGAATTGCATGAAACTAATAGATATTATTGAAAAAGGGAAATAAAAATGAAAAATATTTTATTTTGGATAATTATAATGGTTGTTGGATTTTTTTAAAAATATATTGGTCAATATAACATGTTGATTTGATTGTACATGCTATTGGGGAAAGGGTCTTTTTAAATTGTTATGATTATGTTTTTTCTTTTATCAATATATATCGACATCAGAGTCAAATAATGTCCTTGTTACCAGAGATTTATGATCACAAATGGCATTGTCATTGAGACCACTCATATATTTTTTTGGTAGATTTGTGGAGAAGAAAAATAATACTGAAATCTGTTTTCATGGGTTATGTTTATCACATTATAAAAATCAACAAAGATCAATAGCTGAATGATATCTAAACAATGTTTATCTGATAAATTCAAATATCTTCTTCTCTTTGCTCCCATTACTTAATTTTTCATAATAATATGACTTTATCCTTTTATCCCAAGAAAAACTCCTGTTGTCCAAATAAAATCTAGGTCACGAAATGTGTCACACCGAAACAGTGAATAATGTCACTTTATCAGAGTAACAAATCGGTGGGAAAATCTCAGAGATTAAGTAAAGCTTTAATCTCATTGCCTGGAATCTAACATTATCTTCCAATCAAAAATGCTTTCTTTAATCACACAAAATAAATGGAAATATCTGTCAAATAAGCAAAGGTCTCATGTCAAAATGTCGGGCCGCTGCGCGCCTGACTCTCGTCATGGACATGCTAAGGAACAATTTCATCGCCTGTGCACTTCCTGGTCCAACTGGATCATGGGGTAATATAACCGCTGGTGATTTTTCTAGGGTAACTAGACCATTTTCTTGTGCAACTTGTTGAAAATCATTTTATTATAGCTATTAATGAGGAAATGAAAAGGCAATTTAAAAATTGTTAATTCTAGTGTGTAGCATCACTCAATACTTTTTTTTTCTATTCAGTTTACATTCATTTTATACACTTAATGTAAAGAACTGTTCAAAGCTTATGTCAAATGGTGTCCTTAAATAAATGCTAAATTTAAAAAACACAGTTCAAAGCTGGTCTTTCATAAACATCCAATGGGTCTTTTGTACAATTTCATTTCCCTGTCCATTGACACTACTCCCCCTATAAATAAATAAATACGATATAAACCTGCAACCCTTGTAGTTTTCTTGGTTTATATTGTCTACTTTTAAACAGTTACGCATTGTTGGTAGTAATGGTAACTTGTTTAATGAGAAGAAAACCCAAGACTTTCAATCCAAGATTCCTTGATACTCACCATGAGTAGACCATACCATGGTTATTTCATTGGGTTTTGTGTGTGCACAGATTGATTGTGTTTGCTTGTTTTGGGGTTTTGTTTTTTGTTTTCTTTTGTTTTTTCTTTCTTTCTTTCTTTCTGTGCATAACATCTTAATTTGCAGTATGTTGCCAATGGTAATAGATCGTATACAAGATTCATCAAAAATAATAGAGTCAAATGGGTTTTACATAAGTCGTAATAATCCAAGAAATGTCGACAAGATACATGCTATGAAGAGAAAGGGAAAAAAACAACAACATCATAGTAAAGCAGGAGGAAATGAACCCGCGACGTCAGTGACGGCATGAAATCGCCTTGTCCAAATAGTAAAAGCTTTCTCATCTTCAACCTAGAGCCTGTTAAAAAGAGGTCGCAATCAAAAGTCTGTCAAACTCCTATAACTTCGTTAGTTAAGCCTACCACACACTACACAGTTAAAATTGTAATGGTGGAAGGTGAGAATTGTTCAGTTACTGCACAGTTAGGGGTCCTTTGTAGCCGATATAGCAATATCATGCCGCAATAAAGGGTTTAGTGTCTTTCTCACATATTTGATAACAACAAACTAACAACAAAGCCATCGACTCCGTTGCGCCAAAGGAAAACGGAAGGGGGTGAATCATTTACATACTACAATAATCACAATTAACCTAAAGAAAGGAATGCGCAGGTTGGCACGATCCATGTTGGAAATAACAAGAAAATTATGAATTTAAGAATCAAAAGAGAACCGTAAGTGAATATATGGAAAGAAGAGAGATATGTGCGAATTACGCATAAGAAATCATTGATTTGATACCCTTAGAAATGGTGAGGGGGGCTAATAACTATCTCCCATATCGCAACATTCCTCTAAGGCCTCGTATCCACAGCGTTCATACGAACTGGATTTTTTCTTCTTTTTTTTATTTTTTTGGCCAGAAAAAAAGATACACAAGGGGACACCAATCAGATAGAGCGGAAGTAGAAACAAATTCCGACCGTTGTGGTCTGCCAGCAATGTGCAAGACGAGTGGTGAAATATAATGCATAGACTCGAGGCCTAGGTCTGTTCACTAGGTCCAGAAGAACCCTCTACACTCTTCATAGTACATGTTATTATTATTTGCAAAACTGCTGTGACGGTAGCAAACTACTATAAAAAAAACCCGCCCTCTAATTCTCTTTTTGATATAATAATATAGGTCAATAGAATCTAGGCTTTAAGTACACTTTGTCTTGAACATGATTTAAAAATAGATCTATGCGTAGTCTATAATATAGAGGAACCATTGTGATGTATCCTGTAAACAAAGTTTACGTTTTATTTCAACCTTGTTGACCTCACTTGGTCGACAAAGATCAGACCCGTCACCTTTTAGATAACAGGAGTGCACCAAACGATCGTCATTGTCGAAAGTTGAGTATATTAACCATTTTCTTTTATTAAACTCCAAAAGAATGAATGGTTAGCGGTTGTAAAGCTTCTTTGCCTCCCATTCACATTGAACGGGCAATGCCACCTCGACTTGCAAGCAATGGCGGATCTGTGTTTTTTTTAATTCCTTAGGGTTTTTCATGTTTTGGTGGTTTTGTTCTTAATACTGATGCTTCTACTTTACAACAATAAACCTGCGGTCTTTACACAATCTCATACCAGTGTCTTTTCAACTCTATCAGGAGCATACTACGGAGCAGCTCATTATCAGCGCTTTTCTGTAAGCAATTGGACAAGCTATTATTTCGCTGCCTTGTCTATCAAGGAAGGTCTCTCACAGAGGGAAATATTATTTTTGGGTCAACCTGTGTAGAATTGTATCTTCATCGAAGCCCGTGCAAAAGTCATTAAATTTGAGCGATTTTACATTTCTCAATCATGCCACAATTAATCTATTCCATTGATTTGGCCCCACCAAACCAAACTCAGTCAATACGCCATTGATCTCGAACGTTTTGTCAAGATGGGCACGGAACTTATGTTTTGTCGACACAAACCATGCAATTTGATTATCTCTTGAAACATCAGTTTTGAATGGAAACGTTTTGTACGACGAAGTTAAATTCATTGCAGGCGTAAGTAATTCATTGTTTAGTTTGACAAAGCTGCAAAATTTTGTTTAATTACAAATTACGCGGGAAGTTAAACAAAACCAAGTTGCAGCAGTAGTTACTTCCCTGCACTGTTGGAGTTCTTTTATATATGAAGATTAATAATAATAATCATGGGCACGCCTGGTTGAGTTGTAATGAATGGAATTCAAATCCGTTAATTTGAAATCGTTACTTCGCTTTACAAGATCGCTCCGTGAATGCAAATTTTTTTGTTTTTCAATTGAGAGTTCGAGTGCTTAGTTTCAACAGATTCTGTAGCGGTTGAGATGCACTTGACCTATCCTTTGTATAATACATGTACCGTATATTACTTGACTTAAGTTCCTTTTTTTGAGAGTATTAACGAAGATGACATTCCGATCTCTTTGATGTTAGTAGAAGGAGAAGTGAAGATATGAGGGGAAGGAAGTGTACCTGGGCAACCGTCTTTCCTGAAAATACATTGCCCAGGCGCAGCGCAACATGCTGCATCCGTGGTCAGAATTGACCGATGGAGGCCTATGATAGTTAGGTTAAGGAGAAAATAAGGAAGCACGAATTTTTAAACACTTCTATTTTCTTCTCTCATTCTCTCTGTGTATACACGTCTCTCAGACTCTTTGTCTCTGTCCTTCTGTCCCTTTTCTTCCATCTTTCTATACTTAGCCATCCCTCAGAATAGACATTATACAGAAGTTGCAAAACCCCCTGTCACTGTCACGTCACAAAACTGGTCCCAGTGGAAGTCGGGGTGCCGCCATTTTGTTTGTTATTAACTCATAATATGTATCCAAGGGGCGCTACGATGGGGGATAGTGCTAATTATATTAATCATAGTAGATCTACCAAAGCGTACTTTGCGGTCTTGGAAAGGTTTTTTGGGCTGAATTCAACTTTTTAAAAAGCATTTATAGATATTCTTATTTGGGTTTCTATTTAATTGGACATGATCATAATTTTCTTGACTGTAATTCACTTTATGTTTGAGCGAATTTGAGTGGTATCTGATGATTAGAGTAGATAACCCTGAATGAAATAAATTCCAAGTTGAAATGTTAATAAAATATTCTTAAAAAATACTGATATACTAATACACAGCCTTTACTAAACACGCAATGCCCAAGTACAAGGCCACCAACAAGCCCTGCTATAGTAGTTATACGCTGTCTTGAGAAGAAAACCAGCAAAAACTTGAATGTGTTGTTGAATTTGTATTTTTATCACCTAATTTGTATTAATTAAAATACAAAGATTTGTATTGGTTGGCAGCTCTGTTATTATTATTATTATTATTATTATTATTATTATTATTATTATTATTATTATTATTATTATTATTATTATTA
>JASKDV010198158.1:0-11075 GCA_032466395.1 Aegires albopunctatus
GAAAGGAATTTTCTAACAAGAAGACCGGATCACAAGCCAGGAGGCTTATAATACGATCCGAACTGATACCATACCATTCTCTTTGAGAGATCTGACAAATTTTTTTTCTGGGTTCAACTCTCATTTATGACTACGCAATGGGACACTATAACTGTAGAAAAGATGATTGGTACAATACACAAAATGCTGCCCACATAGCCATGTGTTTATTACATTGAAACACCTTGTCTAAACAAAACTATGGCTAATTTAGATATGATGGGTAGGAAACCAACAATTGTAATGCGCTCCCTCACCCACTTAATGCTTTCTGGTGGTCATTGACTGCGCCTTTGCTCTTCTTGGGTCAAGTCTGATAATGTTGTCTTAGAAAATACATGGACCCCTATTACATGTTTAAACTAAAACCACAACTATGCTATCTAAAAGTTTTCAAGCTAACATTAGGACAATTATGGCAAAACTCAGTTATATTGAGTCTTTCAGTTTATTTGTAGAATAATAAGAAAAGAAGTAAGAGGTTTTGAATGCTATCATCAACCCATTTGATAATTTTTTGTTTCAGATGACAATGCAACAAACCAGCTGCAACCCATATCCTGGTTTTGATGAGACTGGAAATTTCTGTGAACCTCGTCCAGCTCCTAGAGTTCGTCCAGAAGCAGAAGAATATGCTTACAAACACAAAGGATGCATCAATCTCTTAAGTGACAATAAACATTCTCATGTTATTCCTCCTCCAAATTCACCTCGTTGTCCCTCAAATGCATCCAAACAAAATTATGAGCAATCTCGAACTGGGAAAGTTGGAAGTTTACTTGGAGGAAATGGTCCTAGGCCATCTCTTGAGCCGACTCCTGCACCCCGTGTCACTGGCCAAGGAGAAGAAATTGCTGAAAACCATAAAGGTCGCTCTATGAACACACTCATGACGAGTTATGGATGTCTTAAGCCATCTCCTAGGCCCAATCCAAGGGTTAAAATGGAGGCAGAGGAGACAGCAAGTATAAGTCAAGGTGGTCGCATGGATTCTCTCATGCATAATCCAAAATCAATGACACAAACACCCAGATGCGCACCTAGGGTAAAACCAGAAGCAGAGGAGATAGCTGCACATGGTCATGGTGCTAACATGACAAAGATAATGGGACGTTATGGTGAGACTCCAAGATCTAGCAGAGCTGTACCAAGAGTGAAAAGAGAAGCAGAAGAAAATGCTGAACTCGACAAAGGGAAACAAATGGCTGGAGTTTTTTATGATTATGGTCGACAAAATTCACGCATTCGTCCTGAGCCAAAAGTGAAAGATGGAAAAGAAATCGCCAATTTAGATAAAGGAGTGAGAATGTCTAAACTCATGCATGAAGGAGACAGTTTGCCCGCTAATTCAAGACCACCACCCAGAGCGGCTTCCTCTTCAGGTAGAAGGAATATTAAGAAGAACAGAGGAGTGATCAGCCAACTATTCTCGGAGTCCTCAAAGTGGCAAATAGTACCTACTCCAGGGGTTAGAAATTAAACATTTCTTTTCTTGAACATATTCAGCAGGAAAATAACTTACTGTATCTTTTGATGTTACTGCTTGAAGATTTGGATTATCATCCTCTTCTATCAAACCTTTCTAATAGTAGTATGTGAAAAAAATTGCTTACACTATGTAAGTAAGCAGCAGCTCCATGCTATTATATCTTTTATTTAAGGCACCAACCTCTGTATATTTTCCACCAAGTTTTTCAACTTTTCAAACATTGTTATTTCTTTTTGAGATAATGATTTAACTTATTGCACTGTTCAAACCTTGATATTAGGGCTTGTGCAACAATAATATGAGATCATTTTCCTAAGTGCTTTGCGAATGCAGTATGCTGTAGTTATTTGCTGATGAATAGATGATTCTGTCAATTTTCTTGATTATCCTATTAAAGAATGCCATTTATGTACATAAACAGGAGCTAAAATTTCAAGTTAAGTATCTGAGTATCTCAATTACCGAATCTTAATTGATCATATTATTATCTTTTATTTGTGTTCAACAGCACATAAGAGCACATAACTGAAAAAAGGGGAAAAGAGGTGGGTTAAGTAAGGTGAGGGAGCTTGAGGCAATGACAAGGGATCTCCACTTGGCTTTGTTTGTAGCTACTCTTAGGGCCGTCTCTAGAGTAAGACCTTTCTCTCTTAGCTCTCTTTCTATTGTCCTTCTCCACTTTTCTTGAGGGCGCCCTCTCCTCCTTCTCACCTGTGGTGTCCAATAGAGAGCTCGTCTTATAAGGGTTTCAGGAGGTCTACAGCAGACGTGGCCCAATCAATTCCATCTTCAAACCTTTATAATTTCATGGACTGGTTCCATCCTATCTTGGCCCTTAGTTCTTGATTTGAAATTGAAATGGTTTTCATACCATTTCATTCAAGGCAATTTTTTCAACGCAGATCTCAGAACATACATTATACATTCTGAGACGCAGATTAACATTAATCTGTCATCAGTGGAAACAGGACTGCTTATTCTTGATAACAGGTCCTGTTGATGACAAACAGTGATCAAGTGTTACACGCTGATACACGCTGATATGAATTTAAATTGCCTTATTCTGATGCTCAAATGATAGGCTAACTATCACATGCATGATTATTCTATTGCATTGTGATTAAACAAACAAGGTGGATTGAAATGTTTTAAAGCAGCCTCTTATTTATGATAAACAAAGAAGGAAAAAATTGCTACATAGGTTTTACACTCATTGTAAATTGTATAATATGTACAAAGAATAAAGGGTAATGGTTGTTATTTTTGTTGTTGTTGCATACAGAAATGAATGAAATAAATGACAAACTAGCACAACATCCTTATCATTATTGTAATACAGATGTCATAAAATACTGCATAACTTGATCCTATTAATCTTTTGAAAGGTGCTGGTATATAATTATTATTTATAGTATTTTAAACAGACATCTTAAAACTCATAATAGCAATGACATCTTTTGCCATTAAAAATGAGTTATAGCAGTATGTAATAACATTCTATCTGTATATTGTCATCTTTGCCTTAATCATCATTACTTTCATCATCATTGTAAAAATTGCTTTTTGAATTAAAGGGGTTAGAACAACAAGAAGGCTAAGCTCAATTCATCTAAAAACAGAGTACTACCCAATTACCTACAGTTTCAAGTGTTGGCTATCTATTTATATCAATGATAAAGCAGTAAAGCTAAACCACTTAGAATGCTGATCATGTTAAGTTTGCTTCAGATTATGTAACATCAAGGTTGAGTCTACACTTTTATTCAATTTTCTCAAAACTGATGTCATGTGACTTAACCTTGTTGTTGTTCTGATTCCTTCAATTATGGATTGGATGGCTTTTTATAATTTTATTTCTATCTCTATGTGGGGTGCCTTGATTCATTGCGTCATGACATGTTTTGTGCCTGGACATTTTACATTTCAAAGTGCAGTTAATGGTAATGCTATGATAATTCATGTCATATACCTACGTATGAGTGATACTTTATACGTATATTTGTAAATTTATGATCTATTGTCCACTTAGATGCATGCTCATTAATATTTACTCAGCCTTTTTCTTAATCATTTTTTATGTACGGTTGGTGTCAGTTCCACTTATTAAAGACATTTTCAACAGTGCCAACAACGGAAGTATATTTATGCTACCAAGATCACAATGATTATGAACCACAGTTTCACAAATTCATCATAGACAGCCATATCCACAATTGAGGCAAACAATTGTTAGATAGGCTACTTTATCAATAGTATAATTGACTCATTAATTGGGAATGCTGGGGTCTGTGCCCTTGGATGTGCTTCAGCCCTTTACTTTTGGCTAGTATAATGTATAAACCTTGGATAGATAAATTGCAGTCTGGTCTCTCTAATCCGAATACCTCCGTTCCCGGCAATTAGTTTGGATTATAGAATTTTCCGGATTAGGGAATACTAAGAAATAATTAGAAAAAAATCCCTTCCCAAAAAAATGGTTCGGTTTACAGAGGGATTTGGATTACAGAAATCTGGATTAGAGAGACCAGACTGTAGTTTGTCATCCACAACAGTTTCTTAACTGGATATGTGTACATCGTTCTTGCCTCCAGTATAAATGTTTTACTTTTTCTTCGTATTACAACAAACATTAAACATCAAAATTATACCAGAAGAAAAAAAAGTGTATATCATAGCAATGATCGCAATGTTAACCTCTTGTCTTATGAAGTCAACAATTCTTGTTTTGCCTCATTTGTTACTTTTCAAAGAGATTGATCTCAACTTCATATTTAAAAACCTGAGATCTGCTGACAAATTATGTAACTTTTTTTTTCTCACTGTTCTGTTGTTTTAAAAACACTCATGAATCATTTGATTTCATATTTTAGAATAATCAAATTTCGAACAACTTTTTAGAAGACCCATGCATGTCATAAGAGGTGATGAAGGGTTAAGTGGGAGCTTCTTCTTCCATCTGTACTCTATCATCTGTCCTTCAAGCTCTTTTGTCCCCTTGGAGTAGGAAAAGAATTTGGGGATGGAGGGAGGCATTAATCCAGTGGCCATCCCCCATTCGTGTGCATTGCTTGACTTAAAAACAGTTTCAGGGTCACTGGTTATCTAGAAGGGTAGAGTATTTTTGCACACAAAGGGCATTGAAAAATCCTGGGTGGTCTTTGCAGTGCAGGTTTTGGGGGCTTGATGGAAATTATTAATAAGGTTTTTTGTTTTTAAGAGATGATTTTAAATTTTTTAAAATTACCTCTCCATTTAGTTACCTTTATGATTATATTATTATGTTAAGCTCATTATTTGAAGTGATTCCATTCCTCCCTGGTAACTTTTTTCTTCTTCTAAAACCAATGTCTTCTTGTTCTGTTTTTTATCTTCTTTTGCGTGTGTGTGTGTGTGTGTGTGTGTGTGTGTGTGTGTGTGTTTTGGGGGGGGGGGGGGTAACTAGCTTATCATCTTACTTTTTACATTAGTGCTGAGTTGACCCTCGAGGTTGATGAGTCCTTAAACTCTGAAAGACTTACCAAATATATAGAAGATACAAGAATGTTGATCCTGCTCGTGAATAACGTGAAATTAAATGTATCATCGTATTGGATGAACTTTTGATTATTTTAAAGCAGTGAAATTCATTATAAAATGTAAGGACCGTTATCTAAGTCCATCAAGGTTTACTGCTCTACATCTTCTTTCCATAAAGCAGAAAAATTTCATTCTGCTCCATATTTAATGCTAAAATATTTGTGACATGTGGTTTAGGAAAAATTATGTTATTAAGAAGATTGCTAGGTAGATGATGACCATACATATTCTGCGTTAATTTTTCCTTCCAAAATTTAGTGCATGTGATCTTATCAAATGAGATTTGAGTTATTCAAAGTAATATGTAGTGTGAAGTCCATTTCTCTACAGTTAATAACAAACAAATAACAGAAGGGATCTAAATCACACAACTCTTTTTATAATGTAACCTAAAAGGAAAAATGTTTTGTACCAAAGAGAAAAATTATCAGCACACATTCAATTACTCACTACTTTACAATAACAAGTGATTTTTATTATTTGGTATTCAAGTTATAAGCATGTCCAACACCAAACCAAAACATGATATTGGCATTAGAGTTTATTTTTTACACTTGATATATACATTCCACGTGGTATAATACATTATAAAAATATAAAATTCTATTGGTCAATTTGAATTTTCAGCATCCCAGACATTCTTACTTTTTAATCTTGTATATGATTGTAAATTGTTTTCAAAATGACAATTGTTCTTATTGTCTTCTTGTCCTTTGGACAATATTTCTATTTCTCAAGTGCAATTTCTATATTTGGAAATGTAAATTGTGATTTTTAATAAAATTTTAACTTAGATTACACACATCTATTGCAGTTGTTGTTTTCCCTTCATTTTATGTTTTACCATCTGCGTTTCAATTCATGCACAGTGTCTTAAATACAAGACAGTGTAAAACATACAAGCCCTAACTTTTCTGTTGATTTATAAAAACTACCAATCTACAGCAGCAGTTGTTTACCCTTTTATTGATTGTTTAAGGAATTCTTTTTCCCCTCTATAAAGCGCAAGTATTGAAACACTTATTTTAGTTATTGAAATAGATCATTCAAATATCCCTTCTCAATCTAGGAAAATTACTTGTTACTTTCAACAAGATTACTAAGTCCCATTTGTTCTGATTTTTAACTTGAATTCGTAAAAGGTAGTTAATGAAAATATTAAATTTCTCTACCTGGGTTCTGGGTATTTACCTAATAATATCGTAACATTTAACATTTTAAAATCACATATTTCCCATTTTCCCACTCAAAACAGCCATTGAGTAAAGACCAATATATCAAAAGAGCAGTTGTGATACATAGAATCATGTGTATAAATTTCTTTAAAATGACCTAAAATATTAAGAATAACAATTTATCAACCACATTATTTAACAATTATGACATTCTACCTCATTCAACCTGATAAGCAATGATAACAACAATGATTGATCAAAATCATACATTCAAATCTAAAACCAGAGATGAGTGAGCAAAACGATTTGTGACTCTTTAGAAAAGATGATGGAACAAGACAAATATAATAATTATAAAAATGATTGAAATGGTATCAATCGGTGGATTGCAAACAGGCAAGTCTGAGCCTAGAAAGACACACGGTTGATCATTTTCACTTTGCTTTCAATAATATCCTTGAGCCACATCTCTCTGAATCGAGACTGTCCTGGTCTGTAAGTGATGTGAAGAGAATTTTTTGTAGATAGACATTTACATTAAACGTGAATTACATACTAGCGAACTTTAAAAACGCACCAGCTTATTGAATACAAATGAAAATAGTACTTTTGGTGCATTTCTAAAGTTTGCTAGTATATTACATTGGTGTTTTAATCTACTTTTTGAGGATTATTATAGATTTTTCCGGATTAGGGAATACTAAGAAATAATTAGAAAAAAATCCCTTCCCAAAAAAATGGTTTGGATTACAGAGGGATTTGGATTACAGAAATCTGGATTAGAGAGGATAACTATGAACCTAATGATTTCAAGACTTTCCACTCAACCTGTGAATATGTTGTTGTCATAGTTGGTGTTTATCATCCAGTCATGGGGCCACATTTAGTCACTTCTATAACTATGTTTCATATTATTTTTGACGTCATCAGTGTTCTTTAAAATCTATTTCATTTCTTTTGTCTTTTCTTTTACCATTAATTTCATTATGATGTTATGTGAAATAACTGAAATTCAAAATAACAATACATACATTATGGAAAACAAGCAAAATATCTTCCCATAAAATTGTCATAGGAAATAAGTTTAACCCAAAGTCTGTGCATTGCCGCCTAAATTCAAAAACATCCCGTTCAAATATAATAATAGAATAAACCCACCCCCCCCCCCCCCCCCCCTTTACCTCCAAAAAATAAAAAATGAATAAATAAATAATAATAAATAAATAAGAATTTAAACAAATAAACAAATAAACAAATAAATTAAAAAATAAATAATTAAATATAAGATTAAAAAATTAATAACAATAAATAATAATGAAATAAAAATACAACAAAAAATATTTTAAAAAACCCAACAAAAACCGAAACAAATAGCATATTGTTCCAAAACTTACTTGTGGATTAATCTGTTTGTTTCAAAGACGTAGAAAACTTCCACAGGGCTGCTCTGTTTTTCAAACAGATGAGAGAAACATTTTGGTAACTTAATGACAATTCCAGATGCTTGGTACAATCTTTAAAAAATCAGTTGTATCTATGTTCCTCTGTTTTGTGTCAAAACTTACTCTCATTACCTCCTCTTTCATTAGATAAACACACATTTTACTTTTAGAAAGCAATTAAAAACATTTATCAAAGTGTGATTTTTTTACTTTATTTAATTACAAAATATAAGAAGCCCATTTGTTTCCAATCAAAGTTTTCAAATTATCAAAGTGCTCAATGCTTCTGTGAAAGAAAAGTGTAACCCTTTCACTGCCTAAAAGGATGCTACATAACAGTGCCAGGGAGTAAATGATACACACTTTACCCAACAATTTCACAGGCCCATGGTGCATGGCAAAGACAGATTGGCTTGTAAATTTGATGGGTCTTAAGCAGTGAACAGGTTAAAATGCGCAAAACTTTTCAAAATGAAAATGATATCAATTATTGAAACATACTTACAGGAGGTCTAATTTTGGACACTACATATGTAAAATATACAGATGCTGTTGCCCTAGGAATGGGTTTTCTTCTTGTTGGGATACTCCATCTCACTCGATAAAAGTATCGTTTATCAAATTCGCCCTCTTCTTCACTAAGGAAATCGACGCAATAAAGCCATGAGTTTTCATAGGACCAGGTCTGAAATGACAATTATGTTGACATTACGTTCCTTGTGATAACTGGCATCTTGTGGTTTTATTCAAATCTGTCCATAGAAAATATTGTTTAGCTACAGAGGTCCCACAACATTTTTGGACATCATCTTTATCATCAATCCCTGACTCCTCACCTCTTTCCCCCATTTACAAGCGAGTAAAAGCCTCACTATACTATGAATAACATTTTTTAGTGCATGGCCCAGCCGGATTAGGACTTTACTCATAAAATAGCGATCGGCTACGACTATACTCGTAACTAGCCCATCGTGACGGGCTACGACTATATGTGTAATACGAAACCACTGCACAATAATTACTCTCCAGCTCCAGATACGAAACCACTGCACAATAATTACTCTCCAGCTCCAGATACGAAACGAAACCAAAGCTGACACTGCCTAATAGCCTTAGTAATAGCCTCAACACACTTTTGACTAAATTTGATCACTGTTGTTGAAACTATGTAGAGAAATCGAACTTTAAACTATGATGAAGTTATGACTGGGGTCATGACGGATTTAGACACTGAGCTAGACCTATCGGCAGACGAGGACAGCAGTTCTGATGATACAGACAATAGCTTTATAGAGTTAGATCAGCCTAGATCTAGTACTACTAGAAGTGTACAACATGCTGGACCATCGAATTCCCGACCTAGGGTCCGTGGAAGGGGAAGAGATGAGGGACGTCAACCACAAACGACAAAAACATCTGAACATTGGACAGACCATGGAAATGATGGATTTAAAGCATTGATTCCCAATTTTACTGGAATAACAATGAGTTTACCTAAATCAGGCGTAACACCCCTGTATACACACCAAATTTGGAGATATTTCAATAAAGGGTTTTGAAGTTATAGCACATTTTGCATGACCACCATTAGTCCCGTTTTTATTGTGGCAGCCTCAGGCAGGGAACATGGTTTGAGGTGGAAGCTGTAGGCACCAAAGGGTTAATAGATTTTTATACATTAAGAATTAATTAAGATTAGGATTACGTTTGAAATCCGATCAACAGACTGTTTGAAATTAATGCACTTAGTATGCATCTCGGTTTCTACATCCGTTAATTAAAAAATGCAGCGCATTGAGGCCCTTTCTAATAATAATAATAATAATAATAATAATAATCATAATAATATCGATTATAATAAATCACAATTGTTTAGCACATATCTATAAAAGAAGCCTTTTGGTTGACTGAGTAAAACGTTAAGATTGAATCCTGATAATCTCAAAATGTTCTCAATAGCCACACATCATGAGCAAAGTTTCCTTAGGTAAGACACTCTGTCAAGCGCACTTCACTCGACTCAGATAAATGAATGAGTAACTGGCTTATAAGGCATAGTTGTCAATGTTCTTAAACTGGCTGAAAGTCTTGTCCTATGAGTGCCCTGTTGTTGTTGGTCATGGGAATATAAATGCTTGTCATCGTAAAGCATTATGAGCACAGCTATGCTGTGAAATAAGCGCTATAAGAATGACTTTTAAGACATCATTTAATAGCTATAAATATATAGCTAGTTAGTAAAAATATGAAAAGCAGGAGTTGGGCCCTAATGTTTCATTAGCCAAAGGGTTTCAATGCTCATGATATGTCACTGGCAACAATATTTTCATCATCTGTGATCATTGTTATTATCAAAATGCTTTTTTATGAAAAGATAAAACATGTTATTCGTGACTCATAAACTATTTACACACAAATTCATTCAGGAACCTGTCATGTAAAAAAAATAATTTGAAGCAAGATAGTGTTTTTTTTTTACATTCATATGAATTATTAATCAAAAATAACCAACGAGTGAGCGCACAATTTTATCAATAGTTATACTTTATGGAATAAATACAATTCTAGGGTGATTGCTGAGAGCATGTTCTGCTTGTGCTGAAAAGTTACATTGTATAAATTTGATTTACCTTTATGAACTCGTGAATCTTTTCAGTCCCTTTTTCGATTGTGAATTCATTTATGTTTAGCCATTGGATATTCTCTACAGAATAGGTATCCTCTTTCTGTACAGTTTGTTCTCGAGAGTGATGGAGTTGTTTCAACGACTCAAATGACTTTTCACGCTCTGACATACTTGTTTCCAGTCTACGGAAGGCCAGATCAATGAATCCATTGATCATTTCTTTGGCTTCATTCATGTACATATCCTCCATGATGGTGAATAAGTCTTTTAGTTATTTTCTCCTCAGAAACACAGAACAAAGAGAAATAACAAAAGAATCTGGAAAGATAAAACAAAGAAACAATTATTCTCCATTTATATAATTTTGAAGGTAGTATCTATTACGAATGAGTGACCTGTTGTAATTGTCTCAATTCAGGCTGTGTCACTGTGACAAATGACTCGGGCACGATTGATACTTTGTCAATCATGACTGAATAATTCAATGACTGATATATGTCATGCTCACAAATGGAAAAAAACCCCAACAAAACCATTAAATTTTATTTAGAACTAGCAGAGAGAATGGTAAATGCCCGATTATATTGGTGGCTTGAATACACCAACCCCCTCAATGTCAGCCAAGCTGGATTGATGAGAAATCTAGATATCAGCCTAAAGTAGATTAAGCTTGATATCTAGATCTAGATATCTAGCATATAAATATAGATCTAGATCTAGAACCTAGA
>JASKDV010198169.1:0-11074 GCA_032466395.1 Aegires albopunctatus
AAGAAGTCGATTTCAATTTAGTCTTTGAAACACTCCACTGACCCCGACTTGCAGTAACCTTGCGATGGAAAATCCCATGTCGGACTGTAAACATGTGTTTATATTTAGATCTAGTGAAGCGATGTGTGATATCCTGATAGAAAGTGCTTGAATTTCAGGCAAAAGTTTATGTTCTACCCAAATAAGTATCTAGAAATATTGTCCAGATCAGCCTCCTAAATCTAGTGGTGGTAATGTAATAGCTGATAAATAGGCCTAGAACTATGAAAGTAAAACTTTCAAAGATAATGAAAAAACTTAAATTTCCCCTTGTGCTCCTACATCTGTCAGAACAGGCCTTTCAATTATAATCATGTATGTCCATCTGATGTTTGTTTAGATTATATATTTAAGGGCATAAGATTCAATTTAGTTACATTACAGATTAAAACAACCCGAGCATTTGGCATCTCTTCCCACCCCATCCACATTGCAAAAAGGATTACAAATCGGTTATAATTTGTTATCGAACATATATATATATGTTCTGGTAATTGGTTCCACAGAACTGCGGGAGCGTACCTTAAGCTGTTTTCCCCGAAAGAGACAGTTCTTACTTTAGGAATGGTTACTAAGTTGGTTTTTCGGAAATTGCAAATTCTTCTTTTAGCGAGACTTAAGTCCTGAAAACATGGTGATGACAATTTGTAAAGTATTTTAAATGTTTCAATTACTATGGTACACATTCTCTACATTTCTTAAGCTGGAACTTTAGCTTTCCCGTTTAAGCTTTCTTTACCTCAAAGTTACTTGAATGTAAATTATGTTTCAAATCATCGAGGCCCCCCTGGCATTGCTTCTAATAAGAGGCGTTTATTAATTTTATTATTACAATTAAAAGCCATCTGTATTGAAAGAAATTCGGACTATTGGCAAATTGGAATAAAGTTTACTTGGTTTGGATTATTATTGTTGCCGTTGTTGTTGCTGTCATCATAAGTATTCTGGTCATTTTGTTATATATATTGTTGCCTTCAGGAAGGAGCCGAGAAATTGCGTGAGGCATCAACAGACAAGAAAGCTTTGTCCAATGTGACGAGTATCGTAAAGAAAGCCAACACCAAGCTGACTGAACTTCACCAGGAGCTGCAGGAGTTAAATGCCTACCTGCTGGTCACCAACTCTACTCCCATGGACTCCGAAAATCAACATCCAGGTGAAGTTCTAATCAACGACTCTTTTACAAAGTTTTGTGATATAAACATAGAAAAACTATAAATTTGGGAACAAGGTTCTTGTCATGAAAATGAAAAACAGACAAAGGTGTCTTTTCAATGACACTATTGCAAAGCTTATTAATAACAGACATAGAAGAGTATAAAATGCAATTCATAGTTAACTTATGCTAAGGCTAATGCTGTCGTTAAGATGTTAACACGAGCCAAAAAGAAAACGCTAAGCATGTGTAAAGTTTAATGGTGTGTGGTCAGTTAACACCTTTGTTAAACTAATTTTGGATTTTAGTATACCATTTTTGGCGAATGGACTTAATGCACATGGTAACACTTTGTTAAGTTGTACGAAGTCTTTAAGCATACGGGCACAGGTGTATATTGCAGTTGTCATATGATGTGCGTATAGTATATAGATGTCCAGGAGTATATTGCAATAGTCATTTATGACATAATTCAAAGATAATGTACGTAAAGTATAGATATCCAGGAATATATTGCTATAGTCATATGATGTGATTTAAGATATTGTATGCAGTATAGAGGCCCAGGAGTATATTGCTATAGTCATATGACATAATTCGAAGATAATGTACGTAAAGTATAGATGTCCAGGAGTATATCGCAATAGTCATATGATGTGATTTAAAGATTCTGTATGTGTACATTATAAATGTTCAGGCATATAATATAATAGTCATTGAATTGAATGCATTGGATCACTGTTTGGCTATAAGGATATATGGTTTGAGTGAGATGGAGTCAACATTATTATCCCGATATTTACCCATCAATTCTAATTCTTTCCATTGGTTGATGTTTCATTGCCTGTAAGGTAAAACTATAATCAATGTTAGGCACTGGGCATGACAGGAAGTAGTTTTCTGTAAAGGAAAAGGTAAGATTAGCTATGATGATGATGACTGTTTGGTGAAGGGCTATGGTCAATCAAACAAAAATAGCACAACAGAGGACCCAAAGCCATTTGAAAAAAAAAACTTAAAGACAGGCAGCACTGCGTCTGTGTTTCGAACCCGGGCCCTTTGCCAAATCCCCTTTCAATGTTGCAGTAGTAGAAAATAAATTGTTTTGACTCCATCTGACCACAATCATCACTGGATAAATGTTACCAAGCTTGTCAATATTATCTGAATGTCAGTTATACATGTGGATATTCCAGATGGCATCAAGTCTCCAGAACAAGGAGATCAAGACGGGATGGAGAACACAGTCAACCAGAGGCTCCGATCTTTACAGAAACAGATGGACATTGAAATGAAGGTACGCCTGGGATCATAGTGATGATAGCCTATTAACCTATTCTATACAAACTATTTATAGCATTATAATAATTACTTACTCTGTATATACTATAGATTATTATCAACAATTCAGTTCTCTAGGAGGTAATAATATTAAATTTGTAATACCACTTACTGTGATGATTTTTGATTGCCGATTGCGTTGTTAGTTGCTATGCATATATGATTAAGCTAGAGTGAGACTATAACACTAATCAAAAATTCTTTTTTGATATTCACCTCACAAATATATGGGTCTATGAGGAAGGTAGAGACCAGTATTTATGAATAGCAATGTTTGCATAGTTGATCGAGACCAAATGGTGTCATACTGATTGAGAATAATCTTTTCTTTTACCCACATTCCAGGTGAAAAACGGTGCAGAGAACATGATTACTATGTACAGCTCAGGGCCATCCAGAGACAAAAAGATGTTGGCTGAAGCCCAGCAAATGTTGATAGACGCCAAAACCAAAATTGAAATCATCCGCATGCAGATGCTGAAAGCCAATCAGGATATAGGAGGGGGAGGAGGAGGAGGAGGAGGAGGAGGCGATCTCAACTCTAGAGATGGTAAGGCCGTCACAAGCCTTTTTGAGCAAAAATATGTCAACATCCATAAATCATAAACTCCTTGCACTTGGCAGTAGATATTTAGAAAATTCTATGTGGATCTCTTGTACTCACATTCTTATTTTTACGATACCTGCAACCACCTGACTTAAAGTGCAATGGTTTAGTTTGGATTTCCTGATATCTAACATTCCTAAATACATTTCTGCTTATCGACAGATCGCACCGTTATATTTCTTTCTTTTCTCTTTTCCCAACATATGAAGGTGTCAGTGGGGAGATCCTGTCTCCATTTGATCTGAGAGTAGAAGAATTACGGCACCACCTTAGAATAGAATCAGCTGTTGCCGAGGGAGCCAAAAATGTGATTAGAACGTTACAGAACTCCAAGTCGGAGGATAGAAAGGCTTTGAGAGAGGTAAGCATAAGATGACAATTGTGGCAGTAATGCTTTGTTATCAAGTTCATTTACTTAGTGTTGCATCCATTTGTGGTTTATAAATGAATTGTACATAAAAAGTTATACATATATATTCCAAGGCTAGATCGTGTGACTGTGCTTTGGCCAAATAAGAAAAAAACCCAACCCCAAACCCACAAACCCAAATTAAACCTCACATTATAATTATTGAAATACAGATAGATAAAGTCCTTTTTAAAAGACCCATTGTTGCTTGCTCTTTACCACATAAGTCTAACTCCATTCTCTATTTAATACAGTTGTGTGTGTGTGTGTGTGTGTGTGTGTGTGTGTGTGTGTGTGTGTGTGTGTGTGTGTGTGTGTGTGTGTGTGTGTGTGAAGTCAACCATGGTAAACCGTTTGCTTTCCTGTATGTCCCTTCCAGGCCCAATCCAGACTAGGCGAGTCCAGTATGAAGATGGAACTGATGCGCATGTCACTAGAAGACCGTCTCCATGAGATGGACCCTACCTCCAGCAAGGCGGTCATCTTGAAGGAGGAATTAGACCAGTATTTGAACCCTACCTTCATCACCCCCAACCGATTCACCTTATCCTCACACCACAGAAACATGTCTTTCCTCAACAAGCCGGCAGCCTTGACTGGCAAACTGGAAGTCCGGTATGCAATTTTAGAGAGCCAGCTAACCTCCTTGTTGTCATTTCATCTTGTTTCATGCAGCTGTAATTCCTAGACTCCTATCACTGTAAAATAATACCCCAAATCTCATAGATTAATGAGAATTACTTGCATGTGTTTCTGTAACAATGAACCCGCAAGGAGCACTAGGCAGAGGTAGGCCACGGGAGACATGGAAAGGATGTATTGACAGAGAGATCAAAGAGATGGGGGCTTACATGGAGCAAGCTTGAAGAGATCGCCCAAGATAGAGATAAGAGCGTTTTATATAATGCGTTTCCACTAAATGTGCTCTATGCCCTTTACAGAGTTTCCCTGGCAGGCCAATGCAATCCAATATCCTTTTCAACCCCTCGCTGGGTATACAGAGGTGCGGCGCGATGAAAGGCGCTTCACTCGAGCATACTGGCAAGATCTTCCTATACCTATGGCTGGATACCCATTTTACACCTGGGTACGGTGATGAAATGCATGTAAAGTGTCTTTCCCAAGGGGATCCGAACCTGGGACCTTTTGATCATCAGCCCAAATGTCTATCACTAGACCACGATGCCACACAATAGATAGGGGTGAAAGGCGATGATGATGATAAATGAGAATTACATTGTTGCCAACCATTTCGATGAAATCTTACTGAGTATAATTTGATCAATTCAAAACATAAAAAAGTCGTTGATTGAAAATCTGATGGATTTGATCTCTTTCAAAAAATTCTTCTTCAATCACTTCTCCCCTTTTGCCATGCTTGAAACAGCTACAATGGAGCTTACAGCTACAACATTTTAATATTAATATGTACATCAATTGCTTTTGAGATTGCGTGTATTCCTGAGAAATGCGTGTTGGTGCTTGGCCGTGTATGGGAGTACGATGAACCCTTAGATTTTGAAGATTAAAGAAAAATCACATCTCTCAAGGTAAATACAAAATTGGCGTGGAGAAATGAAATGTCACAATACTCCGTTTTCAACAAGCCAATGTATAGTTACGTATACCGTATATATATTTTATTTAAAAAAAAAAAAGGATTTTATTAACACGTGATTCATTCATTTAGAGTCTGTAGTCTCAATTATCTTGGAGCATGCCTTTGTATGTTCTTTTCTCTTTATCTCTTTTCCAGGCTAGTTGGTGTTCAAGGTCTTCTAGAAGACATGCCAACCCGCAGGAAAGACAATCTTCAGTTGCTCATGTCCAGTCCAGGAGAAAGCCGGAGTTTGCTTCGTAGAGGCAGTAGCAAAATATACAATATTAAGGATGAACTCACAAGTAATTTTTTTTAAGGAGGGGTTTGAGTGTTAATTTATCATTCATTTAAATATTCCCTCTTGAATCTGAGATAAAAACAATCCATATTGATGGATTCATAAACAAAGAAAGGAATGTAAAAAACGAAACAAAAACTCAACAATACAATTGTTTCTTTTATCAAATCAAAAACTTCCTCTTTCTGAACAATCTTAAAGATTTGTGCTTCAGACAAAACAGCAACAACACAAACCCGAAAATTGTTTCTTTTATCAAATATCCTCTTTCCGAACAGTCTCGCAGATTTGTGATTTTGATGAAGTACAAGCTACAAGCTGCTTTACTTATGACAACTGATGTATGTTTTTTCTTTCCTTTAAATTTTGTTATGATTGGTAACGTTCATATGAGTTGATATATAGCTTAATATAATTTAGTGTTGGCCCTTGCATAATTGAAATGGTATTCTTGTCTCTGACTGTATTAATTTTTTTTATGTTCATGTCTCCTCTAGATGAAGTAATGTGTTGTTTAAAGCTAGACAACCAGCAAGTTGTACAAACATCCTGGAAACCCATCAGCCAACAGTGCTGGGATCACCGCTCTTCTATAGATTTAGATAGGGTACGTTATTTTATTACTCTTCCATAGATTTTGATTGAGTATGCTCGCTTCTGACTTATTGCTCATTATATATATGGTGCCATCTCTGTAAATGAGGAAACTTAAAAATCATCCTTATTAGCTGTTTCCCATTTTCCTGATCTGGGGGTTTTGGTTTTCTCCCAACAGTTCGAGGTACTTAAGTCTTTCTGTCGCATTGTCAGCTAGAGTCAAGTTTAATTTGAGAATAGAGTCAGGATGCCCTTCAAGAATGCATGGTCACCTTTTCTGTCACATTGACCTTGTATTTGACATGTTGACGAAAGACTGCCTGGTTGACAATGTAATGGCATTGTCTTAGCTTTGCTCTTAGTTTCTCACCTCTACCATCACCGTAGTATCTTATGGGACCAATATGATTGAGTGACAACGTTAGCTCGTCATTTCACACCTGAGTAATTGGTTCAATCTGGTTTACGGTCTTTCACATGTAACACTCAAGAAATCAGCTTGAAACTGTCAAGCATCGATATGGGCATGACATGATGATAACTTAAGTGTTGTAGTGAGAGAAAAGTGTTTGTAAAAAAAATAAAATAGAATGAAGTTAATTCAGAGATGCCCAAAAATATTGTCCCGATGGGATCCTTTCTGTTAAGAGAAGTAAAATGTATAGAAACAATTCTGTTTCTTGCGATTTCATCCTGATAGGCCAAGTTTTCTGATTACTCTGTTTCTCGATTAGGTAGCCATGTTTTAATTTTATTTTTATATGCCCCTTTTATTGTTTAATTTTTATATATCCCTTTTCTGTTCTTGTCAAAGGACAAAGGTGTCTTAAAATCATATTAATTCTATCCCATTTCTTTTTCAACTAGTCAAGAGAGTTAGAAGTAGCCATATACTGGAGAGATTGGCGGCAGATGTGTGCTGTCAAATTTCTCCGACTTGAAGATTTTCTAGACAATCAGAGACACGGCATCACTCTCCACATGGAACCGCAAGGAATACTCTTCTGTGAGGTAGGGTTCTAGTGTTTTACCATCTATGCTAAACAATGATCTCTAATTATCTTCTCTTTGCCATCAGCTTGTTTCATGGAAATGCAGACCTCCCTAGTTATACAAACAATGTGTAATCATTACAGAAAACACGTTCGGACTGCACCAAATTACAGAATTACAAAAATTGCCAGTAATATACAGATTTTGGAGATAAACAAATTTTTGCTGTGCAATCACTTTATATCTACTTTTAGATTTGTTTTAATCCAACATTCAAGAATCCAAAGTTAAGACATTCAGAACTCCATATAGATCAAGAATCTTTAGAAAAAATTAAAACATGAAACTTTCTTTTAAGAAAAGGAAGGTTCATAAGCACTTTGATAAAGTTTTAATAGTAACGCGACTATCTGTTGCATATTTATTTATAAATTTTCGTGAAGTCACTGCCTCATTACAGAAATTTATGTCAAATTACAAAAAAACTATGAAGCCATTACAGAATTTTGAATTTTAAACTAGGGAGGTCTGGATATGACAATCTTAGAGAATTCTTAGAACTTGTGAAGATATTGAGAAATAAGATTCCCTCACCTCACATCAATCCTCTGGGCTCCGACAAAGCATTTCCATCCAACCCAGTCATGGGCCAACCAGCACACGTCCTCCCCCAGGTTTAGATGTGAAGAATTCTTTTATTTCAGTTTATTGCTTAATCCTTTGGCTTTTCATTGATGATGACTTGATTTTATTTTTTAATTATCCTCATCACCCTGACTATCATGATTATCATCACCTTCATCATGTCATCTCCTTTACTTTCATTAGACATAGATTTAATCCGATTTCTCTCCCGTTTCCACCTTTCTCACACAATCTTTATCTAATCTCATCCATTGGTATCCTTCAGTTTCTCCATTCTCTTCCTTTTTCTCGTCCGTTTTGTGTCCATCACGGCTACATGTCTACCTTCCTAGGCCTATAATTCTTATTTGGATTTCCACAGATAACCTTCCTGAATCCCACACTGTCCAGAAAACCCAAACTACAACGTCAAAGAAAAATATTTCCTAAACACAAAGGTCAGTTGGTTGAAGGCATAGGTAAATATTGGAATCTATCGAAGGAAAAAGAAAATTAATGATATTGTGGTTTTCTCTTTTACGCATCTACATTCTACTCTAAGAAAACCTCTAATGTTTGATCTATTATTTCTAAGTAGTCAGTAAGTATACTAGACATGTTTATTAGTATCACATAGCGGCCATCCAGAAAGATACAATCATACTAAGTACAGTTTAACCAATTCAAAAAAACAAACATTGAGTGATAATCGTATTAATTTCATCTTAGATGAAAATTCTGCTTCAATCACTTCCTCTCCATTAACTAGGCTTGAAACAGCTATGGTGAAGGTAAAGCAACTTTAATATTTCCGATACTATTCTTTGCTACAGGGTTTTTTTCTTCTTGGGAAAATTAGTGTTAGCGTAAGGCAGTGCAGAAAGTAAGATTTTGGATTCTGAAAAGTTGGCAGCGTAGCTATCATCATCATCATCATCATCATCATCTAAAAAAAAATAGCTTTATATAAGTTAGCACTTTATGTTTATGATAATTTCCTTTGAAGGTAAAAAGAAACCCCAAACAATTGTAGTTATTGTACCATAGTCTGACATTTTTTATTTTAGGTAAAAATTTCCTGCGGCCAAACCAAATGAACATTAATGTAGCCACATGGGGCAGATTGATGAAGCGAAATATTCCCCCAGATGTCAGTGAGAGGACGGCCCCACAAAGGGAAATGACTCCATCAGGTAACACCAATTTCTTTCATGGGAAGTTTACGTTTTATTGGTTTCCATTATTTTAAAGTTATAGTCAAACCCCACCCAAAAAATAAGGTCTTCGAACACTTAAGGCATTCGAAAAAAACCCAACCCAGCGCTATCCTTTTTCTCCAAATAACGACGACCAACCCATGCTATGAGTATTCTTGCAACAGATGATGTAAAACCATTAAAGTACCTTCCTTTGCCAAAACCTTAAACTTAATGCCAAACTTTTTTTTGACTAGATTCTATTTTATTGTTACTGTTTGATAAATTAATTTTTGAGCCAAAATTATCAAAAGACATAGAATAAAAGAACAATATGAAAAAGAAAGTTGATATCTTTGAACATAATTGAGTTTAACATTAGGCACTGTTTGTCATGTAATGTTAGCCCTTCTTTTATCCTTTTGGCCTAGGTAAATGTTTCAGTGGGCAATACACAACTCACGTTATTACTAGTGTGTTGTAGTTTTAAGAACGAAGAAACATGTTTTATGCGTTGGTGGTCGTGGATGTTTGTAATATATTGGATCATAACATGCCAAATGTATGAACAAGTAACATGCCTGTTTGCATTAATTGTAAAGCCTTCCCTAACGATGCATTCAAGTAGATCCTTGTTTTCTTTCGTAATTTGACTGTTCTCTCCCCTTTTCTCTACAGGAGCTATTTCAGAAGACAACAGAGGACGCCCCCCTCCACACCCCCGGCTGAGTCCTGAACAGCCACCCCACCGTGTTCCGGTGTCGGACAGACCCAAAGATCAATATGTAGATGGCGAAGAGTTCCGTCAAAAGGAAATGACCGCCATGCCCGCCCCCCTTCATCATTCTCATTCATACTCATCTAGAAAGCATTCTACTCACTCTAGAGAGGACATTCAGGTACACTTTTCTTAAAAGCATCCCTTTTATCCTGCCCCAGTGAATTTAAGAGTGTTTATTTATTTATTTATTTATTTTTATATAATTACTCTTTACGTCAAGATACGGTCTTGAATTGGCTTCTGCATGGTGTGGAATCAGTTCATCTTTTAAATTTCCTTGCCAAGCAACATCTGATTTTAGTTGTTTATGAATGCAGGATTGTCCATTCTTTGATTAATGCAGAATTGTCCATATTTTAAAATAATGCAGGGTTGTCCGTCATTTATTTAATGAAGGATTGTCCATCGGATTGATAGACTTCCACAACATTACAGTCCAATTGTAACTTTGGTATGCTATTATTGCCACTAATTTAAGACGTAGATCTTCTTTCAATTCATATTTTCCTCGTTTCACTTAACTGCCATTATATTTGGTAACACCAGGTTGTCTCAGTATTATTTTGCCCCATTTCTCATTATAAATGCCATCAATGAAATTAGACAGAATCATCAATATTGAGATGATAACAGTCCAACCAAACCGTTGTAATCTATCTCTCTCTTTATTGGATGCTAGTGTCATTTTGTATTTTTACTGCCCCTGATCTTGTTCCCACCATTTATGGTTGTTTGCTTTTGCCCATCCACAGGAAGCGTTATCCAACTTTGACTTCCTAGGTAAAACCACCCCCAACAACTCAGCCATGGAGGTGGAACCCCCCACTAATGTACAGTCTTCACCTCAAGTGCCACGCACCCCCACACCCCCATTACCGTCAGCACCCCCACCCCCCATGGCAAGCATTCCAACAGAAAAGCCCAGGCAGGCTGTTAACTTCAATGTCCCAGAACCAGAGTAAGAACTAGTAATCACTATTCTATACCTATTTGAATGATATAGGGGAGGGGAGATCACTCAAAGTAGGGTAAATGGGTACATTCAACACAACAAGAAAAAAATAAGTATTATCAAAATGGATTGCATTGAAGTACAATGACTCGGTGTTAAGTTAAAAATAGATTTGGAAAGATATTATTTTTGAATTCATTCTGGAGAGAGGGATAGTCTTAAGGCCAGTATGGTATAGATGATGTCAAGAAATGGTTCTATGTGTAGCTGTGGAACCTTAGGAATTACCATGTAACATCATTCATATAGAATATAATTAATTTTGGGACCTGTGAATGATGAACAAGACATTTCTAATTGTAAATATAACACGGCGTACAAAGGGCGCGACTCTAAGCTAATGAGTTTTTTCACCCCATGGCCGAAGTCACGGGGTCACCAGCTAGCCGACAGGTAGATTCAAGGCATTACGGCGATATCG